>OY747124.1:46115377-46262499 GCA_963556465.1 Berberis vulgaris
CAAGATCACAAATATTGAACTAAAGTCTACATGAAACTCCAACAAAGTGAGAATGAAACAACGGATGAAAATTGGTTTTTCTTTCAGAGTACTGAAGGCTCTGTCTTCTGAACGATGTAATTGGTGTAAAGGGTGCAATGTACATTTCAAACTGTGCATTGTGTCTCCTTGGAGTAGTAGGACCTTCTGGTTGAGCATTGGGCCTCTGTGGAGCTGTCCTTATATTTGGTTGAACTTCAACATTTCTGCCTCTACCCTACCAACAGTTTTGGAACCACTTGGCCTACTGTTCCTTGAACTTCTCACTCTTGGAACATAGGTTTTAGGTGCACCTTCAGTCTGCTTTTTGGGGGATTCTTGAAATTCCTCACATTTTTTCCTTCCATTCCACATTTCCTGCAAAGTCTTGCCTTTCTCTAAGTGGGACCTTCTTCATCCTCATCCAATATTCTTTGAGTTTTGAGTCTTAACTAGAGGGGGGAACACCAAGTATGGTGTTTGCAAGATGAAAACCATCATGGGTAACATTCATGACATTCGTTGCTCAGAAATAGCTTAACATAATCAAATGTACTTACTTTAAGCCGCTCTCATGTTTGGGATGCTAATGATACCCCTTGAATATACTTCAACATAAGCTCTAATAGAGTGGTAAGGGCTGCAATACCTGTAATATACACACTTCATATCAAAAACATTCATAATCAAACATAATGTAAAAAGTTTAGTCAAGGCTATGTTACTCACTCTACCAAGTTTGGTCTCTGATTGATGATGGAATTTTTATTAACCTAAATTAATAAGCTAATAAACCCGACTTGTAATACCACAAGGGCACGACTGTCTAACTGTTAGATAGTGGCAATTACGGGTCTATCCCACGAGGATTGACGAGACAGTCGAATTCTAAGACTTATTTGAACTAATTTAGAGTTGGGGGTTACAGCAGATGAAAATTACTAAATTAAGAAAATGAAATTGACAACTAAAATTAAATTGATAAGATGATAGAGAGGGGACTAAGACATCGAATCCACCACAGGTTCTTCGAGATTTGTGTAATCCAAATTATTGTTTTCAAGAATTAACATGACTAACCTAAAGATTATTCTAAGTTCGCAATTGATTTCAGCAAAGGTATAAACCCCTAGCATTGCGTGTCTTCTTACGGCACACACAATCACATGTTTATTTTAACTAATTCTATACCCCTAGCATTGCATGTCTTCTTATGGCATACACAATCACAGATTCAGATTAATTGATTAAAGCAGGCTTTGAATATAAATAAAGGGTACTTCTAACTACCGACTAGTCTAGATAATTAATCCGGATATAATCGGTGAAAGCAAATTATTGAAACTTAGAAATCAACTGTGTTTAACCTTCAAGTATATAAAAAACAATAAATTCAAATACAACAAACTCTAGGAAACCCTGTGGTTTCATCTTCGTCTCGGCGTGGGGTATAGAAGATCATGGTGGCGGTGGTCACGGCACTGGTGTAGGTGGAATCCATCTCAACACAACCGCGAATCCCGAGAAAAGGCTACAAATGCACTGTGGTGGTACAGAGCAGAACCGCAGGGTGTAAATAACGAAACTGATTTGAAAAATAATTTTCTCCCGCCAGAACAGTCGCTCCTTAATCTCCAGCGAGCACCTTGTGTTGCTTGCTGATTCTTCACTCCTCGCGAGTGTCTTCTTCTCCCGACCGGCTCCGATACCTGCAAGAAACAAAGAGAGTGAGGGAAGAACGATAGAGAGAAAAACACGAGAAGGAGGAAGAGAGCAGGGAAGTGAAACTGGGACTGCTCTGTTATTGCTCCTGTTCTCCTGTTTCAGTGCGAGATAAATGGTGGTGATGCGTGGTCTGGTTATGATGAAGGAGCAGAAAGAGAGAAGTGGGGGAGGAAGAGACCGTGGATAGAGAGGAATAGGGGACGATGTGGGTGGTGGTGTTATGGTGGTTTGCTACAGGGATGGCGAGTGCGCTGGACGGTGGTCGGGCGTGGGACAGGGATGGTGATGAGCGAGAGGTGTTGTGACGGTGTTGTTTGGTTGAGACGAAGGAACAAAAAGAGGGAGAGGACGGGATACAGAGGGAGACGAGAGAAGCAGGGACAAGGCATCTTCCTTGGTGTTTTTTTTGTCTGTGACGGGAACGTGGAGTGAGATGGCGGTGATGGCGGTTGGTTAGTGGCGAGAGACGAAGGTTTCTATGTCTCTACCGAGGAGGAGAGCAGAGGAGAGGAGAGGCGGAGGGGAAAGAAACATGGAAGAGGATAGGGCTTTCCTCCAAAAGGGGGAGAAAATAGGGAAAGAGGAGAGATGAAACCTAAATAGGGTTCTCCCCTTTTCCTGTTAGGTTGGGCTTGGGTTTCTAGGTTAACTTTTTGGGTTTGGGCTTAGGTTAAATTAGGTGGACCTAAGTTTGTTTGAATTAGGTTTTGATATGTGACCCGTTACTTTGTACCACCACTAGAATCAATCAATTAATCCTTCCTCAAATTGTCGCCTTAATGCGATTTTATCGTTCACGCTCAAATTCCTACAAAGACATGAAAACGAAATAATTAGAATAAAATATAATAATCGAAACACTAACATATATAAATTAAGAGCTATATTATGTAATAATTACGTGAATATCAAATACCCTCAAACCTATATTTTGCTAGTCCTCGAGCAAAACAATAGAAATAAAATTCTAACTCACTTTCGCAGGAATCATCGGTTGCACTTACCTTAAACGTGCAACAAGGCTTTAAACCCCTAGATTACCTCTAGTGAACGAGTTATAGTCTCATGAGGGTTTCCAGAAATGTTACCCACAAACATTATGACTCAATAAATTTCCAAAACATGGTAACTTGATCACTCGATCTATTATCCTCAGAGTAAGAATCTAATTGCCAAAAATTTCAGAAAACAATTAACATTGTCAGAATAATATATCAACGAGTCTAACAGCGATTTAATAGTACCCAAAGGTTAAATAAATTTCATCAATTATTCTCGACTCGAAGTGCGTGTGTGCATAGCCTTATCAACATAACTTTCTTTTTTCTCAGTAAATATACAACTAGATAACCTTTGGATAATATGCTTCGACTACAAATCTCTCTTGTCACTCAGAAATTAATCACTCAGAGATTGGTTAGTTATTACTCAGTTTATATGTGAGAAAGAGAATAAATTATGGAAACACAAACATCTCATATATAATAATCATGAAAAATGGACTTTTCAAAGAATGAAATGAATATGATCTCATAGACAGGAATATCAATTATTTTGAGAATGTCGAATCATACACCATAGTTATTGTCTATTTAATCTCCACATCTATGAACCAGTTCTTTACTTAAGATCAATTAGGTCATTATTAGGTTGTAATGAGGCTAAGATTTTGGCTAACAAGAATGGAAAAGAATACGAGAAAATTATCTGAGAATGGATACTCCCTTTAATAAAGGCGTGGGGCTCTGAAGAATAAACCAATGTTGTACACCATTAATTTTTCTTCCTTCGAAATTTTTCTTCATTTTTTTTTCTTTTTATCTTTTTTTTTCGAAGCATCAATCTTTTTTTTTTTTTTTTTACATGCTTTCCCCTTCTGCACAATAAAACATTCAGTCCCGAGGATTCATGGAATATTTAGTTTCAACTCTTTTTATTTGCCCATTCCAAAAATATATCAACCATACACATTCTTAGAGACATTGGGTAAGGATAAAAATAGTATAGGATATTACTCTCTAACTGGAGTAGGTAATGGAGATGGGGCTAGCAAAGAAAAAGTCTATTTAAAGGCTCAAAGGGCTGCAAATGGTTATTTATCATTAGATAGGCTAAAAGGATAAAGAACGGTTCAAAGAAAAAAATGCCTATATCACTTCCTAAGCTCTAGTCGGTACTATGACATCTTAACTAAATAAATCAAGAAGTTCTAGTGTAATAATTCAATTATAACACCATTCTCAAAGCAATCAATAAGAGAAACAAGAATGATGAGATCATCAACGAAATAATGCGGATTCAAGAAAAGTCATAGTTTATTTAATAACCCTCAAGAAAAATAGAATGTCTCGAAACTCACAAGGGTTAAGTCTCCACTATTATTCTAGGGTGGTCGAGTCGAAAAATATCATGAAATATGCTAACTTGGCTTATAGTACAAGAGTGGTCGAGTCGAAAAATATCATGAAATATATTTAACTTAAAGATAATATCAAACCATATGTTTTCCTATTGATATATAAAAGTGACAAGTGAAAACATGTATTTCTCGAATTTAAAGGCATACTTGAAAGAATATTCTCTTCATTGGAAAGGAGTTTAGATTTTGTATGCATTTTCAAATCGAAAATTTTCCACACATTCATAATTAACTATGTATTCAATGGAGATTGAGTAGAATACAATAGTCAATTGTGAAATACATTTCAGTTCAAAATTTTTCGAAGAATGCAGAAAAACTCATAAACCTCACCCCCAAACCTAAACCAAACATTGTCCTCAATGTATAAAATGATGATCATGACAAATCCAGGAAAAAGAAAAGATGAGAGTTAGAGTGATATTACCATGGGAAAGTTTTTACCAATTTCGACGAAATCGTCCACCAATGCACGCTCAACAACATAAGAACTGTGGACTCATCATAATAAATTGATAAAAACAATACAAGACACAAAAAAATATACAAATGAAAAAATGAAAAAAAATTAAATGTATCAATTGTAAGTCAAAATTGGTACGGTGCTAACGGGTATGAGTGAAATGCAACTAGAAAAAACTCAAAAATCAATCCAGACTAACCATAATGACACAACTGAAGCTAGGCTGCCTCTTAAGATCGCTTGGTTTAACGTCGTCAGCCCGACATATATTCTTCCTCATAAATGATGTACCATGAAATGACGAGGAATACATATATAGCGAACACTCTTCTCAAAAAGGGGAAGGAATCATATAGCAACAACCTAAAAAGTTGAGGATCCCTCCAACAAATAGTAGCAACCACATGCGACACAACGTATACTAACACATCCCAAAAGCTACGAAGGCGCCATGCAAAATCATTGAGCAGAAAGGGGTCACAAACAATGATATCTAGCAAATGACTCCTACCTACTCCTAAAAAGGGACATCCTAAGTCAGGTTGCAAATCAGAAGATTGAATATGTATCACAATAGGGTGGTCAAAACTGAAATCATCTCTTACAAACATTGGATCCACATAGGTAGCATCAGTCAATATGAAAGGGATGGAAAGAGGTATGTCTATAGATATATCGGGTGGTACAGGTTCATCATAACAAAATGAACTACACCAAGATGATGAGTTAGACAACGCAACAACACCCCCAAACCTAGAATTAGCACCACCTATGGCATGTAGTCTCTCATTAAATGTGTCCTCTGATAACGACTTGACTATTTCTTAAATTATGGGGTCATTCGTATCGTGAAAATAGTCGATGCTTGACTCCAAAGAACATTGAGAATTAGACTTCATGCAAGAGTTACTAGGAAGGCATATGTCGAGTGGGTCATCATGAAAATGTGGGGAAGGGAATGGGTCAGGAAGCAAAGTAGTTTCGATCACATTATCCTCAAAAACATCATCTGACTCAGGTTCTAATGTGCTACCAGTTATTAATTGACCCTCTGAATTTTGAACAGAGTGACTAGGAACTCTTCCTAACTCACTTTCAGATAATGCCTCAGTAATATGATCCACAACTATCTCAAGTCTATTGATGGCTTGAGATGTGTGTTGAATCATGGCTTTTGACTCTAACATAGCCTGAGAATCATGTTCAAGCAGTCATTGTGCGCGCTGCATAAAACAGTTAATCGTTTCCTCTAAACTTGATGTGTTGGATGGAGGAGCTTGGTTAAATTGAGGCATAACATGATTAGGGTATTGAGGAGCCTAAAGAAAATATGTCCCCCTTGTTGTGAGTTATGAGCCCAGGAGAGATTTTGATTATTGGCAAAACCAGGGTTGTAATAGTTGGACTTTGAATTATAACCAGGTCTCCAATTAGCATTAAAAGAATGGATTTGCTCAGCTAAATATTCAGGATAATCATATTGCAAATCACAATCAGCTGTAGAATGACTAGGACTCGAACATGCAACACAACCCTCAAATGAAACATTAGTGGGAAGTAAGGGTTGAGTCAAATTCATAATTGCATCTAATTTCTGAGTCATCGTCATAAGAACTGTTTCAAACCTCGAGGTAGAAGGGGAGAAGTAATCCTTAAAGTCTTTCTCCTCAACCATTTCCTTGGTCTCAAGATTTTTTTTTTAATATATGCACGCCTAACCACTATGAAGATGACTTGACTTTAAAAAAATATATATAAAAAATAAAGAGAATGGAACCCTAAATGACACCTAAATGATGCGCAAATAAAATGAATGGCAGACGACCCTAGAGTTTTGTTACTAATGTAGAGCTGAAATTCAGTTCAATTTACCTAACCATGGGAGAGGCACGGTAATTTCCTATCAATCCGCCACTACAGAGTTGCTCCTACCTTTTTTTTTCCACTCTCTAGCTCAAAGTGAAATGTCAGTTCAAGAACCGTTCCCAAATGGGATATGTTCCTTCACTCGACCACTTCAAGCTATCAAACGTCCAAAGAGGGTCCCTATGAGCGTCACACCTGTCCTAGATAATTATCTTGCTACAAATTTTAAATAGTGAAGGCCTAGGTTCCTAACCCTAAAATAGATGGTGATTAACCTACCCGCGGAGAGGACACGAAAGTTTCAACTCAATCCTGCTACTATTCAAATTTGCATGCAATACTACCTAGAACAAGCTAAACACAAGTGATCACACAGAAACCATGTGCAGATGCAGTGGGTAGAAGTAACCTCCAACGTGAACCTCATTCGGGTTACTTGCGACGCTGGGTAGAAGTCGATTTCTGAGATTTCCTCGCGAATCGCAATATTTAACTTCGTTCCCACTTGAGCTCCTATGTGCGTGACTGCCTGCAGAAAAAAAATGCAAAAATAATTCAAATTCAAGCAAATAAAACAAATAAGAAAGCGACCCGTGACACTGTTCCTAAAAAAAGAAAATTAAACCTAATTTATAAACTAGCAAAAACAACCTTAGATTTTGATTGTACCGTTACAATCCCTGACAACGGCGCCAAAAACTTGATGGAGTTTTTATTAACCTAAATTAATAAGCTAATAAACCCTACTTGTAATACCGCAAGTGCACGGCTGTCTAACTAGTAGACAGTGGAAAATACGGGTCTATCCCACGAGGATTGACGAGGCAGTCGAATTCTAAGACTTATTTGAAATAATTTAGAGTTGGGGGTTACAACAGATGAAAATTACTAAATTAAGAAAATGAAATTGACAACTAAAATTAAATTGATAAGATGATAGAGAGGGGACTGAGACATCGAATCCACCACAGGTTTTTCGAGATTTGTGTAATCCAAATTATTGTTTTCAAGAATTAACATGACTAACCTAAAAATTAATCTAAGTTCGCAATTGATTTCAGCAAAGGTATAAACCCCTAGCATTGCGTGTCTTCTTACGACACACACAATCACATGTTTATTTTAACTAATTCTATACCCCTAGCATTGCATGTCTTTATACGACACACACAATCACAGATTCAGATTAATTGATTAAAGCAGACTTTGAATATCAATAAAGGGCACTTCTAACTACCAACTAGTCTAGATAATTAATCCGGATATAATCGGTGAAAGCAAATTGTTGAACTCAGAAATCAACTGTGTTTAACGTTCAAGTATATAAAAAGCAATAAATTCAAATACAACAAACTCTGGAAAACCCTGTGGTTTCATCTTCGTCTCGGCGCGGGGTCTAGAAGATCATGGTGGCAATGGTCACGGCACTAGTGTAGGTGGAATCCATCTCAGCACAACCGCAAATCCTGAGAAAAGGCTGCAAATGCACTGTGGTGGTATAGAGCAGAATCACAGGGTGAGAATAACGAAACTGATTTGAAAAACAGTTTTCTCCCGCCAGAAAAGTCGTGCCTTCGTCTCCAGCGAGCAGCCTTGCGTTGCTTGCTGGTTCTTTACTCCTCGCGAGCGTCTTCTTCTCCCGACCGATTTCGATACCTGCAAGAAACAGAGAGAGTGAGGGAAGAACGAGAGAGAGAAACACGAGAAGGAAGAATATAGCAGGGAAGTGAAACAGGGACTGCTCTGCTATATTATTGCTCATGTTCTTCTGTTTCAGTGCGAGAGAGATGGTGGTGATGCGTGGTTTGGTTATGATAAAGGAGCAGAAAGAGAGAAGTGGGGGAGGAAGAGATCATGGAAGAGATAGGAACAGGGGACGGTGTGGGCGATGGTGTTATGGTGGTTTGCTACAGGGATGGCGAGTGCGCTGGACGGTGGTCGTGCGCGGGACAGGGATGGTGATGAGCGAGAGGTGTTGTGACGGTGTTGTTTGGTTGAGACGAAGGAACAAAAAGAGGGAGAGGACGGAAAACAGAAGGAGACGAGAGAAACAGGGACAGGGCGTCCTCCCTGGTGCGTCTTTTGTCTGTGACGGGAACGTGGAGTGAGATGGCGGTGATGGCGGTTGGTTAGTGGCGAGAGATGAAGCTTTCTATGTCTCTACCGAGGAGGAAAGCAGAGGAGAAGAGAGGCGGAGGGGAAAGAAACGTGGAAGAGGAGAGGGCTTTCCTCCAAAAGGGGGACAAAATAGGGAAAGAGGAGAGAGGAAACCTAAATAGGGTTCTCCCCTTTTCATGTTAGGTTGGGCTTGGGTTTCTAGGTTAGCTTTTTGGATTTTGGCTTAGGTTAAATTAGGTGGACCTAAGTTTGTTTGAGTTAGGTTTAGATATGTGACCCGTTACTTTGTACCACCACTAGAATAAACCAATTAATCCTTCCTCAAATTGTCGCCTTAATGCGATTTCATCGTTCACGCTCAAATTTCTACAAAGACATGAAAACGAAATAATTAGAATAAAATATAATAATCGAAACACTAACATATATAAATTAAGGGCTATATTATGTAATAATTACGTGAATATCAATTGACCATGGTCACCACTCCATGCACACAGATGATGCATGTTAGTTCCCGATGTTTGCAATCACAATATATGGTTGATGTTTTGACCCTCCACTATCTTCGTTTGATGCCTGAACTTTGACAAACTCATCATCTGAACTATGGATTGCAAAGTCGCCCCTCAGTTCCTTGTACCTGTCTATCAATTTTTGTACCCTAGGTACAACCCCCTCAATATCCCACTGGGTGCTTTTTGTCCTCCTGTCAAACATTAGCCTCATCAAGAGCATGTGATAGTCTTTTATGAAGTTGCATATCAAGTTAAGGATCCATTTTTTAAATCTTTGATCGAAGTTGTTGTAATGTGCCAAGAAAAGATTTTGGTATCAACTTTGCTCTATACCAAGTACTTACATCCTTGTCCACCAACCACTTGTAAGTTGTTTCATCTACATCCTTAATCTGATTCTGATTGTAGATCATGTCAACCTCCTTGTAAGCCCTTGCAACCTTCCAAGCTAGCTTCTATAAGAACTTCCCCCATGCCCATCCTTCTTGAAGTTCTTATACATGTGTGTAACGCAAAATATGTGTTTTGCTTATGAAAATAGTTGTTTAATAGCTTCAATCAAACCCTTATGTTGGTTAGATATGAATGTCAATTTCCCTGCATGCATCTTCAAATGTGCCTCAGTTATGTTTAGGAAAGAGTGTCATGTTTGATTACACTTAGACTGAGAGATGTAAATGGCCAATGTAAACAGTCCATTGTTACTATCCAAAGCATTAATTGTAAACAACACCCACCATACTTGCTCTTCAAAAAGCATCCATCCAATCCCACCAAGGGCCTACATCCATGCAACCATCCCATAATGCTTATAGAGAAGGAAACACACAGACCAATGAATATATTATCCTCAAAACAAGTGGCTACTACCATGATTGGCTCTCAACACCTCCAAGCAACAGGAAGGAGCAACCTTGTGGTTGTCCTCATAACTACTAGCCACCTTTTGTATTAGCTTTTGTCTTGCCCTCCAACCCATATGGTATGAGATATCCACTATGTGGTCTTTCCAAATCTGCTTCCTTTCAAGTGTAACTGTAGTGTGGTGTGCCTTCATAAAGGCTTCACACCCATGGCAACAAAGTTTGCATCCACCATTGAGTTCTTCCCATTATCAATCCCTGTGCAAATGTGATTTTCCTCTATTGTCCCGATACTCATAGTGTGTCTATCCTTGTTCAAACCAATGAAACACCTCAAATTACAGCTATCAAGCTTGCACTTAACTAGAATTCTATCAGAATCACTTTTCACACACCTGATGACGAACTTGTTCCCGATTGCATACCTCCTCAACCAATGCCTATACTCAATCACATAGTCTCATTCCTTCCCAAGATAAATGGACCATTCATCAAGATGAGGACCCTCGTCACTTGTATTCTCATATACGTCTTCAGTCTCTTCTACAAAGGATGCATAATCACTTGGATGCAGTCATACAAAAAATAAATTATTCCATCAAACGGTAGATTTTTCACATTCATAGGTATTTTTCTCACATGCTGGCACCCCGCCCCCACTGTAGTTTATAGTTGTAGTAATGCTTTTTTACTTAAGTTGCATAGAATCATAAAGAAAAATAAAAAATGCTTGTGTGAGATGTGAGTAAAAAACTATTCAAACTAAATGCAAAGGTGGCATTTGGGTATCCTTCTCCTCTTCACTAGAGCAACCCGAGTGGTACTTTTCTTAAATTGGAAGCTCATCAAGGTGGACAAACTCTGATTGAGTACCTTGAGCCTGTGTTTCATCACTTGCAGGTTGTTGGTTAGCTTGGGTATGTGGTTGCTTACCATGGAAATCTTGTCCATCTTGGGTTTTAGCCTGAGCCTATGGTAATTGAGTCTACTGTTTAGCTTTCACATCAGCTACTCCATGATGCTTAGCTTCTTCATCAGCTTCCCTATGCTCATCATCATCAATCTGTGGTAAGTCATCATCTAGCGCTTCCTTACTCATCTCATACTACACCTTTTTTTATTCATCTCTTTGTTATTTTTGGCATCTCCGTTCTTCCTAGCTCTTTTCTTCTCCTCACCCTGTCCCTCCCTCTTAGTTTTTCCCTGACTAGACATCCCATCAGTTGGTTGTATGGGCTGTGAAATAGGGTTAGTTGCAGCATCCACAATAGATTGTGTTGGAATGGGCTCAGGGTGTGTTATGCTTGTCCCAGCTACATTGTTGGCATCCATTTTGAAAGCCACTTTGATATTCATAAATATATGAACAATATCTTTATCATCAACCTCAGCCCTATTCCAAAAGTACATGACATCTTGATCATTTTGTATATCCATCCTTATCCCTCATTCCAGAAAAATTATTGGTTTGTCTAGGATAGACATTGGTTGTATGAGTTTAGTAACTCTTCAAGGATCATGTTGTTCAAGTTGTCCCAACTCAAGTAATCCCCATCCACTGTTTCAGTCACTACAGATAACCCACTATGGTAGTCATCAACTTTCCACCAACTTGGGATTGCAACTCTTCTACCCCACTACCCACCAAAGTGTACCTTTATATTCCAAATTGAAAGCTCACCCCCCTTGTACCATCACTGCAATATAACATTGTGTTACGCAATAGTAACACATAATATATATTTTCATCACCCACATGCAACTCCCTTAAGAAAGCACGTGCAAACTCCTTAAGCAAACACATTAAAACAAACTATGCATGATACTGTTGTATTCTATCAAACACGATATAAGCCTATGCATACTACTGTTGTATTCTCTCAAACATGATATAAGCCTATACACACCACTATTGGTGATGCATATATATGGAAGTCAGAGACAAGACACAAAGAAGTCAGACATGAAAATTTGACACCAATCGTTACTGCGGAAGTCACACAAGGAATGTAATAGCAGTAGGTAATGCATAAATAGTGTGCATTTACATACAATAGTGTAATGTAACAGTTGTAAGCATTTACTCACAATGAATGTAATAAGGGAATTCTAGTTACTCATGTATGAACAAAATCATAACCGAGCCTAACCCTAATTTGACATGCATAATCAGATCGTAAACAAGAAAGGGGAAACTTTTAATATTTCATGCCATGGATCAGGAGGAGCTCTAGGAGAATGAATCTCTGGTTATGATGTCTTCCATAAACTCGTTGAGTTAGGAGTGAAATTGCGCCTCAGATTGGGTACTCATCACTTGAATATTCACTGAAGTCACTCATTCCATTAGTGCAACTACTAAACGGAGTGTAATCCTCCCAATGTATACTCGAAGCAATGCTATTGTCACTGCTAATGTCCATCGGATTTGCCGGTATCTTCTTTTTCATTTGTACCTAGATCTAGGGTTCAAATGATCAACCCAACTGTTTCTTCTTTAACTAACATATCACCCAAACAAGAGAGTGGGAAAAGAGGGATGGAAAATAGAGTTTTTTGCTTTAGGTATCCACTGGCTAGTTTGGTACGATGGGGGAAAACAAGTGGCACACACAGTGGAATTTTCGCACAAAAACTATATTATTGAGGGAAAACAGAGAGAAGAGAGATGCAAAATGGGGGGCGTTTTCCTTCCAACTCTCTGTACTGTGACAGTGATCGATTGGGTAGGTAGAAAATTCAATCCAAGCCGTCCATGTCGAATAACTTTATGGTGGGCTGTCTGGATTGAATTCTTTCAAATCAATTGCAGTCTCGAGTGTGATGCATGTGCAAAGGCCTTAAGGGTATTTTGTCACCAATTCTAGGCACGTGAGGGCAGTAATGGTTGGGACTAATCCTGAATTAACTATGAGGGCATTTTTTTTAAGTGTTTATAAGCTAACTTCTAACTGGAGTTAGAATTTTTGAACGAGGTTCTAAATGAACTGTTTGTTTTGCTTCTGAATGAGCTGCTGATTAGAAGCTGTAAAATTAAAGGTGTTTGTTTTTAGGTGCTGAATGGGAACTGTTTGACAATTTTGCCCACTGAGCCGAATTTTTTTATGATATAAGAGTATTGTGCTTAAAATCATACCCAATAGTAATTCAAATCCTATAGAATGTTACAATACCTTTCATTAAAGGAATATCAAAATATGACATTGAAAATATACATGAGAGTGAGAGTTGGAGAGATGAAGACAAACTTGAAAATACAGAGAAAGAAACACAAAAATGAATGAAAGAAAAGAGATAAGTTTCTTAACGAGTCATTGTGTAAGTAGGTAGAACCACAATGCTTGGTGAAGATAATGAATCATCATCATCAAAGCCCATTCCCGATATTTTTGGGGTCGGCTACATGTATTTTGGTTCTCCAAGCAATGCGGTCTTCCCACATATCCTCGCCTAATCCAAGCTCAATGATATCTTCATTCACCGCCTTCATCCAAGTTTTCAACGGTCGTCCCCTCCGTCTACACCCTCCATTAACTTGCCAATCTAGACATTTTCTAATTGGCGTCGTGCTTGGTCTCCTCCGCACATGACCAAACCAAGTAAACATCTTTATCTAATTTTGTCCTCTATGGGCGCTACACCTAAGTATATCCTAATTCTTTCATTTCTAATTTTATCCTTAAGAGTTTTACCACACATCCACCTTAACATACGCATTTCTGCTACTGCCATCCTATGCGTATGTTGTCCCGTTGTAGCCCAACATTCTAAACCGTATAGCATGGTTGGTCGAACAATTGTCTTATAGCATTTCCCTTTTAGCCTTGCAGGCATCCTTCTATCGCATAATACTCCTGATGCCATTCTCCATTTCAACCAACCAGTTTTAATCCTATGGTCTACATCTTCTCCAATAGCCCCATTTTTTTGAATTATAGATCCAAGATATCGAAAAGCCTCACACTCTGGGACCTCTACACCTTCGATCTCAATTGCATTACTTCTCCCTCGTGGTTCACAACCAAAGTTGCACACTAGATACTCCATCTTCAAACGGCTAATTCTAAAACCTTTACTCTCTAAAGCCTCCCGCAACTTAACTAATTTTTGACCTAAACCTGCACTGGTCTCATCCATTAAGACAATATCATCTGCAAATAACATGCACCAAGGTACATCTTCTTGCAGATGTCTCGTCAACTCATCCATGACCAAAACAAAGAGATATGGACTTAACGCCGACCCTTGATGTAGTCCTACTGACACTGGAAATTCACTGGACATCCCACCTACTAAGCGAACACTTGTTACAACCCCTTCATACATATCCTTAATGATATCGACATAACATTGAGACACTTTCTTCCTTTCAAGCACCCACCAAATTAACTCCCTGGGGACCCTTTCATATGCTTTCTCCAGATCAATAAAAATCATATGCAAACTCTTACGTGTCTCTCGATATTTTTCTATAGTTTGCCTAAGCAGGAAGATGGCCTCCGTAGTAGACCTACCCGGCATAAATCCAAATTGATTCTCTAAAACCGTGGTTAAACTCCTAAGTCTTCGTTTTATAACCCTCTCCCAAAGTTTCATCGTATGACTCATAAGCTTTATCCCTCTATAGTTCGAGCAATTCTGGATATCCCCTTTGTTCTTATAAATTGTTACCACAATGCTATGCCCCATGAATCTGGCATTTTTCTAGTTTCCAAAATCCTATTAAAGAGCTTAGTTAGCCATTGAATCCCAACTTCTCCCAGACATTTTCATGCTTCAATTGGTATATCATCCGGTCCAACAGCCTTCCCTGTCTTCATTCTTTTTAAAGCTTCTCTCACTTATGTGGCACTAACTCTGCGATGGAACACGCGATCTCTCCCTTCCTGTGAAGCATACCCCTCCAAGTTTAACTCCCATACATGTGTTCCATTGAGTAGGTTCCAAAAGTAATCATTCCATCTATCTAAAATAGCTTTATCCTGCATTAAAACTCTTCCATCCTCATGCTTAACACACTTAACATGACTCAAGTCCCTAGTTTTTCGTTCTCTAGCTTTAGCTATCTTGAAAATATCCTTCTCCCCTTCCTTCGTACCTAGCCTATTATAAAGATCATCATACGCTCTCTTCTTAGCTTCCCCTACTGCTTTACTACTCAACTTCTTAGCCTGCTTATAAAGCTCATAAGAATCTAGGCACCTATCTTTTTGCCACACCTTAAAGCATCTTTTCTTTTCCACAATGGTTTGTTGCACATCAGCGTTCCACCACCATGTCTCCTTACCGTATAAACCTCCTATTTTGGTCTCTCCTAACTCTTCCTTTGCACATTTTCTTATTCGGTTTGCCAAATGTTCAAAAAGATCCGCGCCACTAGTCCTATCCTTTGGTTCTAGATTCTCCCAACCCTCTGAAACTGACTGGCCACCCAAAATCTTCTTTCTAAATTTTTGGCACACATCTCCCTGTAAGGTCCACCACTTAATTCTCGGTCTAACTTATTCTATAGCAATACGACCCCTGGTCTTAAGACAAAAATCGAAAACTAACAGCCTATGTTGGTTTGTCAGACACTCCCCTGGTATAACCTTACAATTTTTACACCTACCTAAATCGTGTCTCCTCACAAGAAAATAATCAAGTTGACTTCTATTGCGCCCACTCGCAAAGGTCACCAAGTGATCTTCCCTCTTCTTATAAAAAGTATTTACAATCCCAAAATCCTGAGCTAAAGCAAAATCTATAATAGAAATCCCCGCAGTGTTCTGATCCCCAAAGCCTTGACCTCCATGTACCCTCTCATACCCAACTCTATCTTTACCAACATGGCCATTCAAATCCCCGCCTAGGAAAACCCTATCGAAATAGGGAATTCCAAAAATCCTTTAAAGAGTCCAAAAAATCCTTCTTAGTCTCCTCGTCCAAACCCACTTGGGGTGCATACGCACTAATAACATGCTCTATCTCTAGTTCTAAAGCTAATTTAATACTTATGATTCTATCCCCAAACCTCCTAACGTCGACTACTGCATCCTTAAAAATTTTATCTACCACTATTCCCACCTCGTTCCTAGTTCAATTTTTACCAGAATAGAAGAGTTTGAACCCTCCTCCTAAATCTTTAGCCTTGTTTCCCTTCCATTTTGTCTCTTGAAGACAAACTATGTTTACTTTCCTCCTACGCAGGGCATCCACTAATTCTATTGTCTTTCCCGTCAAGGTTCCTATGTTCCAATAGGCTAATCTATTCATTCTATCTCTAGCTCTAACCTGGACTAGCTTCTTTACTCGCCCCCGTCCAGAATGGTGCGAGAACCCTTGCCTATTTAACACTACAGCCGGGCGCCGCTGCAGCGCGCCTTGCTCATTTGTCACTACACCCGAGCGTAGGTGCAACGCGTCGCTTATAGCAGAGGACGCCCTATCCTTCTGCATTAATCTTTTTGAACCAAATTCCATGAAAAAGGATGTGATGGATTTTTTACGGTTGGCTATCACAAGCCTAACACCAACCCTTTTCCTTTATCCGGGCTTGGGTCCGGCCGATGCAACGGGCGGAGTTGGTGAAGAGAATGAATGTGTGCGTCAAAATTTAGCCCTACTTATTTTTATGAAGATGGAGGTAGCAACTGTTATTACAAAATTATATTAAGATTATTATTAGAATAATTTTGACTCAGCACTCAGTACTAAGTGATCAACCCCTCCCTGTTGCTTACTTCAATCGAAAGTTGAACTTCTTATCAAAATTAAAAACAAATACTCTAAAAAATATGGTCAACTTATTATTAAGACTTTTACTCTATTCAGAAGCAAAAAAAAAACACTCTCCAAGTTTTTTTTTTTTTTTTTTTTTTTTTTTTTTTGTAGGAGGGGGGGGGGGGGGGGACCTTAAAAAAAAATGAAATCACTTCTTATGGATGACTAGAGATTCATGACCAAAGTAGAAGGCGTTTGAGGAGACATAAAAGATTAGGACTGAACAAAAAACCGATCAAACCGATTAAACCGACCGAACCGATCTAAACCGAACCAATCGGTTCGGTTCGGATCGGTTTCGATTTTAAAAAATTCAAAACAGAAGTGGTCGGTTCGGTTTTCGGTTTCTATGTGATTTTAACCGACCAAACCGAACCGACCGAATATATATAATAAATAATATATATTTTATATATAAATAATACAATATGTTTAAAATAGTCGGTCGGTTCGGTTTTATTTCGGTTTTGGTTTGATTTTAGTCGGTTCGGTTCGGTTACGGTTTGCATAAATTAGAATCGGTTCGGTTTCGGATCGGTTTTGTTAATGGTCGGTTCGGTTTCGGTTTGAAAATTTTAAAACCGACCTAAGTCGGTTCGGTTCACGGTTTAGATGAAAAACCGAACCGTCGGTTCGGTTTCAGCCCTATGAAAGATATAGCAGTCAATTCAAGGAATCGTATAAATACGATGCAAAATGATTTATCTATTATTTACTTAAATTATTATTTTTTCTAACGTTAATATGAGATTTTGTTAAAACTCATTGATTGTCTTGAATTTTGTAATTATGGAGCCCACTGTATTACACAGCCTAGCCATTTTGTTCAGATTTATGGTGTTTAGGCTGTCTAAAGGTTGTGCCTGAGTTGAGTCCAACTTCTGATGCGACCTAACCAAATTACAGTCCACAAATACAGTATGATAGATACTATTGATATTTAATCTAATAGATTTTCCCTCTCTAAGATTTGATTCAACCACAAGTCAAATTTCGCAGAGAATACAGTTGACAAAACCTTGCAAACCAGAATATTCTTGGCCTTTTTTTTTTTCTTTTTTTTTTCTTTTTTTTTTTTTTTTTTTTTAACAATCTAGTGGCCAACAACAACTAATAAATCAATCCTTGATATGATATTTCAATTCATGATATGTCACTCATCCAAAAATTCTAGGGGGTGAGGGAAAGAGCGAGAGAGATACTACAGTAAATTGGCATATTTGTAACAAATTAAAAAATAGTAACACTTTTGAGCTATTACAATCCACCAAACAATATCAAGTCAAAACTAAATTTAGTCAACAAAATGAAAAATTGCTACACAAACAAAGTGACACAATAAATTAGATCACCATGAATAACATCACTTGTAAGCCCATACTATTTGTGGTGATACAATTGTAGAATCACTTTGTTTGTGAAAATGTGTAAAATTGCTTTGTGGATTGTTATAGCTCAAAAGTATTATTGTTTGTTGGATTGTTACAAAAATGCCAATTTATTGTAGTGAGAGGGAGCGAGGGATGGGTGTAACCACCCATCCACCTAGAGATGCGCAAATCTGCCTCGAGATGCGCAACGTTGCTCATCTCGAGCCGGAGGGATGTGTGTACTCGCTCTTTCCCTCGCTCCCTAGAAGGGCTGGTCACTCATCATATCATAAGCATGGAAAAACTAATAAAAACTAAAAAACTTTGAGCTCTCTAACACTTCATTGACGCAAAAAGTTTGGTACAAAAGGAAACGCATTGATAAAGTTAGTACGACCTTTGTATATAAGTTCGTGGTCAAAGGTCGAGAGCAAGGTGTTCCTTTCTTGTATTGTAGATAAGAATGTAGTTCATAGTTTTGTGTACTTTATATTACGGTGTCGACGCGCACTACATGTGTATATTCAATATTTTTTATTTTAAAAGTGAAATAATAAGTAAATTAAAGTTAAAATTTTAGGAGTAAAATATTGTAACCAAATATTACAATCTCACTATTGTAAGGGCCTATTTATAGTTTACATATAATTGTCGGGCTTGAAGTAGATTATAATTAGAGACTTATGTATAATTATTCATTATTTGAGAGGGATTGATTTTAAATGTAATATTAAATGTGGAGGGCAAAATGGAGAACCAAAAGTTATATGCAAGGACTTATTTATAGTTTATAGATAATTGCGGGATTTCAAATAAATTTTGTTATGGGCTTATGTATAATTAAAAAATGTTTAGAGATGTTGGTTTTGTTTATAAATAATTTAAATTTAGTGGAGTAGAATATTAAATACGTGTAAATAGTATTTTTCATTTAAAAGACATAACTATCCCTTGTCATTGTTCATCTCCCTATTTTTTTTGTTTGTAAATATTTAGAAAGTAGAAGGACATTATTGAAACCTGAAAATCAACTTGAAGACATCCGCACTAGTCATCTAATGTTGCAGGAGTTATATATAGCAACAAATCATGTTCACTAAGCATATAAATGACCTCAATGTCCACAGTGCGATAAGAGTCTTAGGGTGTGTTTGGTTGTATGGAATCGTATGTCATGATAATTCATGAGGGGGACCACCGAAATCTAAGCTAATTTAAGGTTTATTCACAAATCCACCATTAAATTTTGTAATCAATGTTAGGAATGGAAGCCCCATGAATATGTGAATCACATGCTTTGGAAGATCAACAGATGCAAATTTTATTAACCTAAATTAATAAGCTAATAAATCCTACTTGTAATAACGCAAGTGCATGACTATCTAACTAGCAGACAATGACAAATATGGGTCGATCCCACGAGGATTGACGATACAGTCGAATGCTAAGACCTATTTAAACTAATTTAAATTGAAGGTTACAACAGATGTAAATTACTAAGTTAAGAGAATTAAATTGAATTAACTAAAAATTAAAGTGATAAGACAATGAGAGAGTGGACCGAGACATCGAATCCACCACAGGTTCTTCGAGATTTGTTTAACCTAAATTATTGTTTTCGAGATTCATGATAACTAATCTAAAGATTAATCTACAATCACAATGATTTCAGCAAAGGCATAAACTCCTAGAATTGCATGTCTTCCTACGGCACACACAATCACAGGTTTAACTTAATTAATTTTAAACCCCTTGCATTGTATATTTTTCTATGGCACACACAATCACAGATTTAAATTAACTAATTAAAGCAGACTTTGAATATGAATAAAGAGAACTTCCAACTACCGATTAGTTTAGATTCTTATACTGGATATAATGGTGAAAGCAAATTATTGAAATTCAGAAATCAATTGTATTTAACATTAAAGCATATAGAAAACAGTAAATTCAGATATGACAAACTCTAAGAAATCCTATGGTTTCATCTTCGCCTCGGCCCGCGGTCTAGAAGATCATGGGGAAGGAGGTGACAACACTGGCGCAGGTGAAATTCATCTTAGCACAAACACGCGTCACGAAAAAGGGTTGCAAATGGCTCGGTGGTGGCTCAGAATAATGGCTGGGGTGTCAATAGTCAACTAATTCAAAAATCAGTTGGTTCCCGCCAGAAACTCGTCCCTTTCCTCGCGCTGCTTCGTCCTGTTATGTTCTTGCTTGCGTCCTTCTTCTTCTTCTTCTCTGGTGAAGCTCACCTGCGAGACAGAGAATACAGTGAGAAAGAGAAAGAAAGGGGCGAGAGAAAGAGGGAACGAAGAAATGGCGGAGTGGTGGTTCGACAGTGGCGTGCGAGCTCTGTTTCTGTGCTGCTCTGCTTTGCCTTCCTGCTGAGCCTGCAATAGAGAGAGAAATATATGAGGGGAAATCGAGAGAGAGAGACAAAGACGAGAAGAAGGAAGAGAACAGGGGAGAGAAATAGGGCGTGGTGGTCTGCTCTGTTGCGAGGTGGTCTACTCTGTTGCGAGGTGGTTACACTGCTAAAGAAGAAGAAGTAACCACCGCTGAAGAAGAAGAATAAGAACAGGCAGAGAGAGGGATCTTAGAAGGAAGTCGAAGGAAGAGAGATACAAGAGAGAGTGACTGGGAGTCCTCCCTATTGCGTCCCTGTTATGGGACGTACTGGACGGTGGTGTTGTGTGCGTGATGAAGCAGGGTTGTGGTGGTGCGTGGTTGTGTTGACGCAGGGGCTGAGATGAAGGACCAGAGAGAAAGAGAAGAGGAGGACTGCGGTGATGGCGAGGTAAGGTGCGCTGCCGATCCTTCTATCGAGCGAGAATCGCCGGCAGGATAGTTGTGGTTCAGTGGCTTGGAAAAAGAGAAAAGGAGAAAAGAAAAGTGGAAGAGAAGGAAGCCTAAATAGGATTCTCCCTCTGTCTCCTTGTTAGGTTAGGTTTGAGATTTTAAGTAAGCTTTTAGGCTTGGGCTTAGGTTAAATTAGGTAGATTTGGGTATTCGGGTTAGGATTAGACATGTGACAATCGACTTATCACCTGTTACTTTGTACCGTCATTTGAACCAGCCAGCTGATCATTTCGCGAATTGTCGCTTTAACGCGATTTCATCGTTTACGCTCAAATTCCTACAAAAACATGAAAACGAAATAATTATAATAAAATATAATAATCGAAACACTAACATATATAAATTAAGGGATATATTATGTAATAATTACGTGAATATCAAATACCCCAAAACTTATATTTTGCTAGTCCTCGAGCAAAACAATAAAAATAAAATCCTAACTTACTTTTGCAGGAATCATCGGTTGCAGCTACCTTAAACGTGCAATAAAGCTTTGAACCCCTAGATTACCTCTAGTGGACGAGTTATAGTCTCGTGAGGGTTTCTAGAAATGTTACCCACAAACATTATGACTCAATAAATTTCAAAAACATGGTAACTTGATCACTTTATCTATTATCCTCAGAGTAATAATATAATTGCCAAAAATTTTAGAAAACAATTAACAATATCACAATAATATATCAAAGAGTCTAACAACGATTTAATAGTATCCAAAGGTTAAATAAATTTCATCAATAATTCTCAACTCGAAGTGTGTGTGTGCATGGCCTTATCAACATAACTTTAATTTTCACAGTAAAGATATGAACGACTAGATCGCCTTTAAAAAGTACGCTTCGACTACAAATATCTATTGTCACTCAGAAATGAATTACTCAAAGATTGGTTTTTTATCACTCAGTTTATATGTGAGAAAAAGAATAATCTATGGAAACACAAACATCTCATATATAATTATCATGAAAAATAGATTTTTCAAAGAATGAAATGAATATGATCTCATGGATAGGAATATCAATTACTTTGAAAATGTCGAATCACACACCATAGTTCTTTTCTATTTAATCTCCACGACTATGAACCAAACATTTACTTAAGATCAGTTAGGTTGTAATGAGACTAAGATTATGGCTAACAAGAATGGAAAAAGATATGCAAAAATTATCTGAGAACGGATATACCCTTTAATAAACACATGAGGCACTGAAGAATAAACTAATGTTGTACACCATTAATTTTTTCTTCATTTGAAATTCTTCTTCATATTTTTCTTTTCGAAGCATCAATCTTTTTTTTTTTTTTTCAATGACATGCTTTCCCCTTCTACACAATGAAACATTTTAGTCCCGATGATTCATGAAATATTTAGTTTCAGCCTTTTCTATTTGCATATTCCAAAAATATATCAACCATACACATTCTCAGAGAAATTTGGTAAAGATAAAAATAATATGGGATATTACTCCCTAACTGGAGTTGGTAATTGAGATGGGGTTAGCAAAGAAAAAGGCTATTCGAAGGCTCAAATGGCTGCAAACAGATATTTATTATTACGTAGGCTAAAAGGCTAAAAAACGGTTCAAAGAAAATAAAATCCCTATGTCACTTCTAACGCTCTAGTCGGTATTAAGACATCTCAACTAAATAAACCAAGAAGTTCTAGTGTAATAATTCAATTTTAATGTCATTCTCAAAGCAATCGATAAAATAAACAAGAATAATGAGATCATAAACGAGATAATGCGGACTCAAGAAAAGTCAGAGTTTATTTAATAACCCTCAAGAAAAATAGAATGTCTCGAAACTCACAAGGGTTAAGTCTCCACTATTATTCTAGGGCTTTCTAATTAATATCTTACTGATTAACTTCAAATTATGCTAACTTGGCTTATAGAACAAGAATAGTCGAGTTGAGAAATCTCATGAAATATATTTAACTTAAAGATAATATCAAACTTTATGTTTTTTAATTAATATATCAATGTGACAAGTGATAGCATGTATTTCTCAAATTTAAAAGCATACTTGAAAGCACATTCTCTTCATCGGAAAGGAACTCAGATTTTGAATGCATTTTCAAATCGAAAATTTTCACACAATCATAATTATCTATGTATCCAATGGAGATTGAGTAGAATACAATAGTCAATTGTGAAATACATTTCAGTTCAATATTTTGAAAAAAATCAGAAAAACACATAAACCTCATCCCCAAACCTAAACCAAACATTGTTCTCAATATATAAAATAAGGAGCATGACAAATGAAGGAAAAGACGAGAGTTAGAGGGATATTACCATGGGAATTTTTTATTTTTTATTTTTACCAATTTTGACGAAATCATCCACCATGAACGCTCAGAAACATAAGAACTTTGGACTTATCATGAGAAATTGATAAAACACATAAAACTGCACCAACGAAAAAGAATGCATATACTAGCTGTAAGTCAAAATTGTTGCGGAGCTAACGAGTATGAGTGGAATAAAACTAAAAAGAACTCAAAATTCAATCCAGGCTAACCATAATGACACAACTAAAGCTGGGCTGCCTCCCAGAAGCGTTTGGTTTAACATCGTCAGCCCGACGCATATTCTTCCACATAAATGATGTACCATGAAATGACGAGGAAGAACATAGCGAACACTCCCCCAAACCTAGCCACTTAGTCCACGATATTGACTAGATCATATAGCAACAACCTAAAAAGGTTAGGATCGATCCAACAAACATTAACAACCACATGCAGCTCAACAGAAACTAGCACGCCCCTAAAACGATGAAGATGCCATGCAAAATCATAGAGAAAATGCAAACGAACCCGCGGTCGTAGAGAATTCATAGGGATCTGGAGCAGAATGTTGTCACAAACGATGATATCTAGCAAATGACTCTTGCCTACTCCTAGAAAAGGGCATCCTAAATCTGGTGTCAAATCAGACGATTGAATGTGTTGCACAATAAGATGGTCAAAAACTAAAATACTCCCTTAAAAACAAGGGATCCATACAAGTAGAGTCAGTTGATGTGCAAGGGATGCAAAAAGGTATGTCTATAGATATATCGGGTGGTACAGGCTCATCATAACAAAATGAATTGCACAAAGATGATGAGCTAGACAACTCAACAACACCCCAAACCTGGAATCAATAGTACCGATGACGACCTGACTATTTCTTGAATTATGGGATCATTCGTATCATGAAAATAGTCCAGGCAAGACTCTAAAGAATACGGGGAATCATACTTCATGCAAGAGTCACTAGGGAGACATATATAAAATGGGTCATCATGAAAAGGTGGGGAAAGGAATGGGTCAGAAACCACAATAGTCGCAACAGAAGGGGTTAGTTTGGACTCACCGAGTGGAAAGAGTTCCACTTTAGGCTTCCATGTGTAACCCGGATCCATAATAGGTGCTGAATCAAGCAAACCATTCACTTCCCTAATGGAATCATAAATATCAAAGTCTAAACAGAAGTGAGTCAAACGTGTCGCTAAGGGATCATCTAATGCAGACTGCAAGAAGAAATTTTCCCCCGAACTCTCAATCATGTTAACTTCACAAACATCCTCAGACTCAGGAGGTTGTTAGCTTACATTAAAAACATTGAGCTCGACGGTCATGTTACCAAATGATAGTTTCATGATTTCATTCCTACAGTTAATAATAGCATTAGACGTTGCAAAAAATGGGTGACCGAAAATAATTGAAATGTAACAAGAGGGATTGTGAATAGGTTGTGTATCAAGGACTATGAAGTCCACTGAAAAATATAAATTTTCAACTTTAATGATCACATCCTTTATAACACCGCGGGGAGTTCTGATTGACCTATCTGCCAATTGCATAGTTACTGTAGTTGGTTTTAGCCCGCCAAGGCCTAATTGCTCATAAACAGAGTATGAAAAAAAATTAACACTCACCCCTAAATCCAACAATGCCTTATCAATCATATGATAACCAATAACACAAGAAATAGTCGGGCACCCAGGATCCCTGTACTTAAGCGGGGTTTTGTGTCTAATAATTGAGCTTACTTGCTCAGCGAGGAAGGCTTTCTTTTGCACATGTAGCTTTCGCTTCCATGTGCAAAGATCCTTAAAAAATTTGGCATAGATAGACACTTGCTTAATAGCAACGAGCAATGGAATATTAATCTGAACTTGTTTAAAATTTTCCATTACATCGTTAACATTTGTTCATTTCTTTGCCGGAGCTAACCATGATGGAAACGGTGCCCTAGGCAAATAAGATGTCTGAGTGGGGTCAGAGTCAAGAGGCACATCTTTAGAAAGTGAGGCTTTATCAGCCTCTTTGTCAGATGGAGATGCAACTTGCTTTGACCTAGACGGAGAGGCAACGACACTCGAATCAGGCAATTGTACCCGATTGTCAACCTGTTTTCCACTCCTAAGGGTTGTAACAGATTGGACATCTTCATTGCATGACTCAGATGTCCTACCAATTGAGAATTGACTCTTTCGGTTTGGAACAGGTTGACCAGGAAATCTTTCTAGCTCTCTCTCAGATAATGACTGAGCAATCTTACTCACAACTATCTCAAGTCTATTGATGGCTTGAGATTGGTGTTGAATCGTGGCTTTCAACTCTAATATATCCTTAGAATGTTGCTCAACTATACTCTCGGTGCGCTACATAAAACGATTAATCGTTTCCTCTAGATTGGATGTGTTGGATGGAGGACCTTGATTAAAGTGAGGCCTAACAGAGCTAGGGGCTTGAGGAGCCTGGGGGACAGCAACAGGTCCCCCTTGGTGTGGGCCATAGGCCCAGGGAAGATTTGAATACTGGGTAAATCCTATATTGTAATAGTTAGGTTGTGAATTATTACCAGGTCGCCGCATAGTAATAAAAAAGTTGATTTGCTTAGCATAGTACGCAGGATAATTGTTTTGCAAGTCACAATTAGTTATTGAGTGACCAGGACTCGAACATGCAACACAGACCTCAGATGAAGCGTTTGCAGGAGGTGCAGGTTGAGTCACATTAAAAAATGCATCTATCTTTTGAGCCATAGTCATAACAACTTAATCTAACTTCGAGGTAGAAGGGGGTTGAACGGATGTATCTCTAACTTCATATATACCGCCCTTACGCCAATCAGACTCCTTTATCGAATAATCCCATTGCTGAGAATTTTCAGAAAGCGTTTCAAAGAATTTCCATATATCATTGATGTTCATCGTCATTAGTGACCCACTACTAGTGGCATCAATCATATGACAGTTTTGAGGGGTTAAACCGTCTTGGAAGTATTGAACTAGTCGCCACTTCTCAAATCCGTGATGGGGACACCTGATAATGAGTTCATTGAACCTTTCCCAACATTCATAGAAATGTTCGCCCTTTTTTTTAAAAAATTAGATAAATCTCGTCGGAGGGCATTCGTTTTATGAACGGGGAAATACCTTTTCAAGAACTTTCTTGACAACGCATCCCACGTTGTGATGGATCCCGTCTCTAATGAATTTAACCATGATTTTGCCTTATCTTTCAAAGAATAGGGAAACAACCTAAGACGGATCGAATCATCAGAAAATTTTTGGTACTTCAGGGTGAGGCAAATGTCAAAAAACTCTTTGACATGAAGATAAGGGTCTTCTTTCTCAAAACCATAAAAAGAGGTCAACAGATGAATAATAGATGGTTTGAGTTTGAAACTGTTTGCAGTTGTCTTAGGCAAGACAATTCAAGACGGAACACAGCTAGAAAGAGGGGAGAAGTAATCCTTAAAGGCCTTTTCTTCAGCCATCTCTTTGGTCTCAGGATTTTTTTTTAATTTTTAATTTTTAATTTTTTTAAATGCAAGCCTTACCGCTATATGAAGATGACCTAACTCTAAAAAATAAAAACAACGGAACCCTAAATGACACATAAATGATGCACAAACAAAATGAATGGCCAACAAACCTAGAGCTTTTTAACTAATGCAGGGCTATCAATTCAATTTACCTAACCGTGGGAGAGGCACGATAATTTTCTATCAATCCACCACTACAGAATTGCTCCTACCTCATTTTCCACTCTTTAGCTCAAAGTGAAATGTCAGTTCAAGAATTGTTCCCATATGGGATATGTTCCTTCACTCGACCACTTTAAGCTGTCAAACTTCGAAAAAGGGTCCCTATGAGCGTCACACCTGTCCTAGATAATTATCCTGCTACAAATTTTAAATAGTGAAGGCCTAGGTTCCTAACCCTAAAATAGATGGTGGTTAACCTATCCACGGGAGAGGGCACAGATGTTTCAATTCAATTCTGCCACTATTCAAATTTGCATGCAATACTACCTAGAACAAGCAAAACACAAGTGATCACACAAAAATAGCGTGTAGACGCGGTGGGTAGAAGTTACCTCCGGCGTGAACCCTTTTCGAGTTACTTGCGATGCCGGGTAGAAGTCGACTTCTGAAAATTTTCTCCCGAATCGCAATTATTCACTTCGTCCCCACTTAAGCTAAGATGTGTGTGATCGCCCTCAAATGAAAAAAAAAACTCGAACTATACACAAATAACACAAGCGACATCCTAACACTGTTCTTAAAAAGAAAATGAAACCTAATTTATAAACTACTAAAAATAGACCCTCAATTTCGATTGTACAGTTACAATCCCCGACAACGACGCCAAAAACTTGATGCATATTTTATTAACCTAAATTAATAAGCTAATAAACCCTACTTGTAATACTGCAAGTGCACGACTGTCTAACTAGTAGACAGTAGCAAATACGGGTCGATCCCATGAGGATTGACGAGACAGTCGAATTCTAAGACCTATTTAAACTAATTTAAATTGGGGGTTACAGCAGATGTAAATTACTAAGTTAAGAGAATTAAATTGAATTAACTAAAAATTAAAGTGATAAGACAATGATAGAGTGGACCGAGACATCGAATCCACCACAGGTTCTTCAAGATTTGTTTAACCTAAATTATTGTTTTCGAGATTCATGACGACTAATCTAACGATTAATCTACAATCACAATTGATTTCAGCAAAGGCATAAACCCTATCATTGCATGCCTTTCTACAACACACACAATCACCGGTTTAACTTAATTAATTCTAAACCCCTAACATTGTATGTCTTTCTACGGCACACACAATCACAAATTTAAATTAATTGATTAAAGCAGGCTTCAAATATCAGTAAATAGAACTTTTAACTACCGATTAGTTTAGATTCTTATACCGGATATAATGGTAAAAACAAATTATTGAAATTTAGAAATCAATTGTTTTTAACATTCAAGCATATAGAAAACAATGAATTCAAATACGACAAACTCAAGGAAACCCTGTGGTTTCATCTTCGCCTCGGCACGGGGTCTAGAAGATCATGGGGAAAGAGGTCACATCACTGGCGTAGGTGAAATTCATCTCAGCATGAACACACGTCACAAAAAAGGGTTGCAAATGGCTCGGTGGTGGCTCAGAATAATGGTTGGGGTGTCAATATCCAACTAATTCAAAAATCAGTTGGTTCCCACCAGAAACTCGTCCATTTCCTCGCGCTACTTCATCCTGTTTTGTTCCTACTTGCGTCCTTTTTTTCCGGTGAAGCTCACCTGCAAGACAGAGAAATCACTGAGAAAGAGAGAGAAAGAGGGAACAAAGAAATGGCGGAGTGGTTGCTCGATGGTGTTGTGCGAGCTCTATTTTTGTGCTGCTATGCTCTGCCTTTCTGCTGAGCCTGCAATAGAGAGAAAAATAGATGATGGGAAACCGAGAGAGAGAGAGAGAAGACGAGAATGAGGAACAAAAAACGCGGAAGAGAAACAAGGCATGGTGGTCTGCTCTGTTGCGAGTGTTGAGATAAGCAACACGAACTTGATTGGTGTTTCAAGAATTCTCTAGAGAAATTGAGAAAATGGAGAAGAAGAGAAGATGGAGGAATAATTCTCTAGAAGAAGAAGAGTGGAGAATGTTGGAGAAATTTAAAGGGTCAAATATTGAAGCTATCTAGAGCCTTCCTCTACCTCCATTGTGAGACTATAAATAGAGGAAGAATTGTTGAGGTTGAGGCATCCAGGCTTGTGAGCCTTGGATCATTGTGAGGAGAAGCTCACTGATGAGCTCTTTGTGTGTAAGAGATTTATGTGTTGTATTGTTGTAATATTGTCATTGTAATGGAAAATTAGTATTTGTAATTGATCCTGGGAGCTAGAATACCCAACAAGTTGGTATCAGAACGAGGTTCAGCCGGAGTGGTATTCTCATCGGAGCTTACAATAGTATCCCTTGGAAGACGACACTACTCATAAGTACTGTACACTGTTTATATGTACGATAATGTTCACTGTTCATACGTACGATCTGAGTGAGATTTTCGAGGAGATGTTCGTGGAGATTGTGAAGCCGATTGGTCATGGACAAGTGAAGCCATATTTGAGGTGTCACGCCAAGCGCCGACAGTGTGTCCGTGTACGTAGACGTAGCGAGTCCCCGTGAGTGGACTGGTAGGCAGGTTGATGAAGGCGACGTAGGCTACGACAAGGGATCGTAGGGTCGCGTTGTGAGACAGGACGTTGGAGTTTTGTCACCATACCGTAGAAAATGGTTATGCGGCGTAATCAAAGTGACAGGCGATGTCTCGTAGTGCCATGGAACACGTTGTGTGATTGTGCCATAGAGCACGTTGTGTGGTTGTGCCAGAGAGCACGTTGTGTGTGAAGGTGCTAGAGAGCACGTTGTTATGTGAAAGTGCCAAAGGAGCACGAAGTTGTGAGTCTGTGTGCCAAGAGAGCACACGAAGTTGATGATGTGTGCAAATCGTGTCCGTGAATCAATTGGTCGAGATGTTGGTGGATCGTGATATTGGAAGAATGCAATGTGTGAACAAGAAGGTAGTGTGAATGTGAAAATAGTGTGTGAACGTGAAGACCGACAAATTGATGGTGAGTGAGAAGATAAAAATGAGCAAGTTGGTGTTGAGGGGGGATGTTGAGATTAGCAACACCAACTTGATTGGTGTTTTAGAATTCTCTAGATAAATTGAGAAAATGGAGAAAAAGAGAAGATGGAGGAAGAATTCTCTAGAAGAAGAAGAGTGGAGAATGTTGGAGAAATTTAGAGGGTCAAATATTGAGGCTATCTAGAGCCTTCTTCTACCTCCATTGTGAGACTATAAATAGGGGAAGAATTGTCGAGGTTGAGGCATCCAGGCTTGTGAGCCTTGGATCATTGTGAGGAGAAGCTCAGTGATGAGCTCTTTGTGTGTAAGCGATTTATGTGTTTATGTGTTGTATTGTTGTAATATTGTCATTGTAATGTAAAATTAGTGTTTGTAATTGATCCTGGGAGCTGGAATACTCAACAGCGAGGTGGCGTGGTGGTCTACTCTATTGCGAGGTGGTTACGCTGTTGAAAAAGAAGAAGAACAGGCAGAGAAAGGGATCATGGAAGGAAGACGAAGGAAGAGAGAGACATGAGAGAGTGATTGGGAGTCCTCTCTGTTGCGTCTCTGTTATGGGACATACTTGACGGTGTGTTGTGTGCGTGATGAAACAAGGTTGTGGTGGTGCATGGTTGTGTTGACGCAGGGGTTGAGATGAAGGACCAGAGAGAAAAAATAGAAGAGGAGGTCTGCGGTGATGGTGGGGATGGCGAGGTGTGGTGCGCTGCGAGGATCGCTGGTAGGGTGGATGTGGTTCTGTGGCTGGAAAAATAGAGAATGAGAAAAGAAACGTGGAAGAGATGAGGCCAAGGAACGTAGGAAATACAGGAGGAAGAAAATGGAGAGAGGAAGCCTAAATAGGGTCTCCCTCTTTTTCCTGGTTAGGTTAGGTTTGAGATTTTAAGTTAGCTTTTGGGCTTGGGCTTAGGTTAAATTAGGTGGATTTGGGCATTCGGGTTAGGTTTAGACATGTGATAATCGACTTGTCACTCGTTACTTTGTACCGCCATTTGAACCAACCAATTGATCATTCCTCGAATTGCCGCCTTAACGTGATTTCATTGTTTACGCTCAAATTCCTACAAAAACATGAAAACGAAATAATTAGAATAAAATATAATAATCGAAACACTAATATATATAAATTAAGGATATATTATGTAATAATTACGTGAATATCATGAACCTCAAATTAGCTTAGATTTACGTGGTCTCTTCATGGATTCCCATGACTTCGGATTCTATGCAACCAAACACGCCCTGAGAAGCAAAATTATATATTGAGGGCTCCAGATTCCCTATTTGTTGTCCACCAGTTTCCATACCATCATACTATGACCATGGTAAGTTAATCCAACCGATGTCCCTAACCTAGTTACGGTGGCACAGTACAGTTGATCAGTTTCAGGCAACTCGATTGATCTGAAAGTACCATTGTCAAACCACGAAGTATCACCCAGTGTTATATCCCTAATAATCAAATTGAAACTATCTGCAACATCCTCTAACTCATCATCGTCGTTGCTACTCCAATCAAAGCATGTACTTTGGCCATATTTTATCAATGCTACTTGTTGGTCATTTCATCAAAGCTACAACATGTAGATATATCGATCCCATGTTCTTCATCTAATTTCGGTTTGGGTAGTGATGAGACATCAAACATTAATCCAATCACAGTCAAACTCATGGCACAGATCAACTCTAATGGAAAATGGCTAGGATAAACCAGACCCAAGCCAGGTCCAAGTCAGACCTAGTTCAGCCCGTAAGTCAGGTGATCAAGCCCAGATAACATAAGCCTAATATGGCAAAAGTATTGGAGTTTGGTCGAGGACAACAAGGCCAGAACACAGACCCTTAGGCTGATTGAGACCAAGGCATTTGACCACTTGTGGCCCAATTAGGCATTGAGTCATAAAGAGAGCCAAGTTACCAAAGAACATTAGTCGTGGATGGGTAAAGAACCCTACATGAACATAACTAGATAAGGGATGATTCTAAGTCGCATCTCCTCCTTCCATTGCGCATTCAGAGGTAGAGTCAATGAAGGAGTAAAATGTTCTCATTATATAAGGTGAACAAAACGCATGACGAAGGTATGCAACCCTAATTTTATCACTCTAATGTCATCCTTGTTCAAGAACCTGACTTTACATTCGAATTCCCTTTTTCCACAAACACGGTGGTCTCTAGTTCACTACTACTCATTTTTGCAGGTCAAAGTCAACAGGGAAGGATTTGGACAAATGAGTCTGGCGCCGTCCATGGAAACGATAGTTTTCCTCAAATCAAAATACAAACTCTGTTAAACAGATAGAGTTCTATAAATGGTTACCAACACTAGATCTCGTGCTAATAACAATAAAGCTGAGCTGGCCAATGCTTTGGCAGAAGGAGTCCCACCACAGGACCGAAATGCTACAACCGCGAGAGCGGGACAACCACAGGGCTTGGCTCCCAAAGCGGCCAGAACAGACCCCCTTATAGATCTAATTTTGGCCCATATGAATCATCTCACTCGGATGGTAGAGAGACTTGCCCATGAATGACAACCGCCATCAGATAATGACGGAAACCCAAAAAGGTCTCTTGCTGAAGAGAACAATACGGAATGCATTCATGAGAGCAACAACATCCCTACTGAAGTCTAGAAAGTTAACCATGAGGGGACCAGAGGGATGAAGGAGTCTGAGGAGACTACACGCCAAGGGGTGACACGAACGTCATCGAGAATTCACTTCAATTTGGGGCTACCAATCCAGGCATCCTGCTGTACACTCACATAGTCCCTCCATTCTCTAAGCAGATCATGAACGTGTCTCTGACAAAAAAGTTTAGCAATTACTACGAATCCATCGAACCACCTGCACGATTACTACAACGTGATGGCACTAAAGGAAGGTTCATAAGCCGTCTTGTGTCGAACCTTCCCTACCAACCTGAAAAAGGCAACATTGACTTGGTTCCACGACCTCTAGCCAAGGTTGATCTATTCATTCTCGACGTTGGTGAAAGTTTTCATCACTCGATTGGTGGGAAGCCAATGAATCAGAAAAGGGCCCTGTTATATGCTCAGCCTCAAGCAGAAGCACGACGTTGACTCTAATTGATGGCTGCAGTGATGATACATATGTTGTTACCATCACTTTCGGCATCTAAGACAGGTCAGTTTTATAACTTCCTCACCCTTGAGCCCCCAACAGACATGGCAGAATTGTTGAAAAGTGCGCAAAAGTACATCACCCTATAGGAGATGTTGGCAACCAAGAGAGGGGTGAGACTAAGCACTTCTCCAAGACCATGGACAAGGGAGAGGAGAAGGAGGAAGACGAATCCAAAAGAAGGCGAAGTGACAACAAGCCTGGGTCTGGTCGGGGAAAGCCCGACAAGGCCGCCAACTATGTCAACTTCAAGTACCACACCAAGAATCCACTCAATGCCAGTCTGTCCAAAATCATCTCCACTATGAAGAGTTGGGAGGATATCAAGTGGCCTTCTAAGCTCAAGGGAGATATTTCAAAACGCGATTAGAACAAGTATTGTTCTTACCACAAGGAAGTAGGCCATGATACCTAGGACTGCAAAAGCCACATGAACAAAATTGAATACTTGGTCAAAAAGGGAGACTAAAAGAATTTGTTGGCTTCGGTGAAAGTAAGGGTAGGCACGAGACGGGATGGACCTCATTTCGTTGTTTTATCTTCGGGACGAGATAAACCTCATCCGGACCTCGTCCCATCCCAAATGGGTACAGACGAGACGAGATGGGATGAGCATGGTTCAAAGATTATAAAAAAAATTGTCAAAACTTATATAAAAAAAAATTAGAGTAGGGCATTTTATTCCAAGGCGACTAATATCCAAATTAAGAATACAAATTCATTGTATTACCGAATACTCAAATTAAAAAAAAAACAATTCCTTTTATCATTGCAAGGATATAACAGTGTGGTATCCTATTTTAGTTATATGAGACAGAAACATATTATCCTTTACAACATAGTATCGTTATTGACCAAAATGCTTACTCTTATCAATGGTTTGATAATGCAAGACAATTGGGGGAATTTTTTTAGGTGCATATTAATGAGGTATCGATAACTCTAAATATATTTGACTTCAAATTTTGAATTGTTTTTTACTGTCTCTACAAACTTTTTTTTTTCTTATTCTCAATGTTAGATGATTTATTTATTCAGAAAATTTTCAGACCTTCCATTGCATGACAATTCATGCACCAGCAGGGTTTTCCAGTGGCACATGTTAACTCAAATTCTGGCTCAACCCAATTGTATGCCACCGCTTCCATACTATTGGCATATGAAACTAACAGTGGAGCGAATCATGCTTTTTATTTGGGTATGATGAGAATTGTAATGATATTTCTTCCATAAATATAAATGTCCACTGCTCAATAAAGCACATTTAAAATAAAAAGTATTCTTAGTTATTGTGTTGTTTTGGTTGTTGGAGGGGGAACACTCCAACCGATTACTACAAAATCAATCTGGGAATTATGGACTAGATCTCATTACTAAGATAACCTTGTTCAACATATCTGAATAGAAGGCCCAGCTCCGAGTTTGACATTCACAAAATGGGACATGGAGGAGTTCGTTTTCGCCAGAATGATCCCTTGGTTATCTCAGTCAGGATACAAAGTGGGATGTGAGAAGATTATTGGTTGACATAGGCAGCTTGACCAACGTCCTATTTCTAGACGCATTTAGCATAATGCAGTTAAAAGAAGAGGAGTTGACACCTGTCAACCATGCCATGATCAACTTCACCAGAGTGAGATGTTGCTCGGTTGGAAAGATCAAATTGTCGATAGTAGTAGGAGAGCCGGAATTACAAAAAATCTTGTTGCCAGAGTTCTTGGTCATAGATGCCCCTTCTACGTACAACGTAATTCTATGCAAACCTTGGCCTCATCAAATGGGGGCAGTGGTCTCCAGACAAAACTAGTGTCTCAACTACCCTGCGAATAATGAAGTAGGGACAATAAGAGGATACCAAACTACCGCTACAGAATGCCACTATGTTGTAGTTAAGTGGTCAGATGAGCAACCATCACAATCCAAACCAAAGGACTCGGCTATGGAGGTCCCAAGTTCGAAATCAGAAAATTGGTATCTGCACTCGGACAATGAAACGCCAACTCCCAAGACCGAATGTTGAACAACTGGAGGAGGAGCCAGTCACTATCTAGTTGGATAGTCCACATAACACAATAGTTGTCCGGAAAGGGTCCAATCTCAGCAAAATGCCGGCGGATTAGCTAGCTACACTTTTGAAAGAAAATATGATGTATTCGCCTGGACAATAAACGATATGGTGGGAATTGACCCTTCCAAATCACACACCGACTGCCAGTCATTCTGAACCTAAAGTAAGTCAAACAGAAGAGAATGTTGATAGTACCTGAATGCAACCAATCCATTAATGAAGAAGTTCAAGGGCTAATGAAAGCCGACATGATAAGGGAATCATGCTATCCAGACTTGCTGACGACATTCCTAGTAAAAAAAATGAAAAATTGGAAAGTCTGAATGGACTACACGAACCTCAACAAAAGCTCCCCCAAATAGACCAGATTGTTGGCGCACATCCGAACATAACCTTCTCAGTGTCATGGATGCTTACTTGTATATAATCAGATAAATATGCACCCAGTGGACCAAGAGAAAATCTCTTTCATAGTGGATGGAAGCATATACTGCTACTGGGTGATGCCATTAGGATTGAAAAACTCAAAAACCACATATCAAATGTTAGTCAACACATGTTCAAAGGACAAATTCGGAAGACCATGAAACTCTACATCAACGACATGCAAGTAAAAAGCCTCCACAATCCTGACTATATTACAGACCTCCAAGAGGCCAACTACCAGCTCCACAAGTACTGAATGAAGCTAAACCCACAAAAGTGCACATTTGGAGTATAATTCAAAAAATTCTTTAGCTACATAGTAAACCAAAGGGGAATAAAAGCTAACTCGAAACAGATTCAGTCTCTTCTCTACATGGGGTCACCTATGAATACCAAAGGAGTTCATATCCTAACTTGAAGAGCGGTAGCTCTGAACAGGTTCATCTCCAAGTCTTTGGACATAGGCCTTCTGTTCTTCAAAATTCGGAAAGGGAATAAGGAATTTCAATGAGGCAAAAAATTCAAACAAGCTTTCTAGGATCAAAATACGTACATGGGGAGCATAGAGTTGCTCTCAAAGCCTATTTCGGGAGAGACACTTTACTTGTACCTCTTAGTCTTAGAACACACACTCAGCTCAGCCTTGATTCGGGAACACAAGGGGAAATGGATGCCCGTTTATTATGTCAGCAAAACATTTGTTGAGGCAGAAGCTAACTACCCCAACATGGAAACATTGACCTTGGCGCTAGTTACCACTTCCAGAAAACTGAGACCGTACTTCCAAACTCATTCAATAACAATCCTTACTGAGTATCCACTCCCGTTAGTATTGCACAAGCCGGAGCTATCAAAAAAAGGATAGTCAAATGGTTATTAGAGTTGAGACAGTTTGATATCCACTATGCTCCGAAAATTACCATCAAAACGCAAGCTCTAGCGGACTTAATTGTTGAGTTCACTGGAGTAGGAGAACTAAAGCCAAAGAGCCAAGAAGAAAGTGAGAACTAATTTCACATGGGTGGATCCTATGATGTGACGGGTCATCCAACTAGAAAGGAAGTGGGGGCAAAGATTGTTCTTCATACCCCAGAGAGGATAAACCTAAGGAAAGGCATCAAATTCGGCTTCAGCGCCTATAACAATGAAGCAAAATATCAAGCCTTCATCCAGACTAGAACTTCTAAAGGAACCGAAATAGAAGAAATCACAGTGTTCAGTGATTCCCAACTGGTAGTCAACCAGGTGAATTTCGAATTCAACACTAAGGACCCTCGGATGCAGGCTTATTGTGAAAAACAGTTGTCGCCTCGAAGGGATTTAAGAAAATTCAACTCCGGCGCTATTCCAGAAATGACAATAATAAAACTCTGAGAATTGTACTAGATCAACTAAAAAAATGAGAGACAGAGCTTCAATCAAAATGGCGGCCTACCACCAAAAATGGCTCAGTATTATAACAAGAAGGTCCAACCTCGAGAATTTAAAGTTAGCGATTGGGTACTCAGAAAAGTCCAGCCAAAACAAAAGAGCCAGGAGTGGGCAAGCTGAATCACAACTGGGAAAGGCCTATAAGCTGACGAAGATCAATAGGCTCAGAACCTACTGGTTAGAGGACTTGAGTGGAGAGTGTCTTAAAAGACTGTGGAATGTAGAACACTTAAAGAATTATTATCAGTAAAAGTATTCTCCTTAAAAGTTTCATTTCATATCCAACTCTACATGCAGGGCCAAGCCTAGTATGGCTGAGGACCATGATGGCGCACAACGACCAAATCTAGTCTTTTAGGATGACGACGACTTGCCGCATCTAAGTGATCTAGTCTGTCTAAAGGGTCATGATGGCGCACAGTGGCCGAGTCTAGTCTTATTTAGGATGATGACGACTTGTCGCATCTAAGCGAACTAGTCCGTCTAAAGGCCCACAATTGCCCACAATGGCCAAGTCTAGTCCTATTTAGGATGACGACAACTTGTCGCATCTAAGTGCCCTACTCTGTCTAAAGCAACACAATGGCGCACAACGGTCGAGTCTAGTCCTATTCAGGATGACGGAGACTTGCCGCATCCAAAGTGACCTAGTCCACTTAAGTCTAGTCCGTTCGGAGCAAGATGACTTCCATCGATTCTAGTCCTATTCAAGATTAAGATAGCTAGTATTATTAAGTCTAGCCCATTCAGACTAAGATGACTTCCTTCTAGCCTAGTCCTATTTAGGATTAATATGGCTTATTTATCAAGTCTAGTCCGCTCAGACCAAGATGACTTCCGTCCAACATAGTTCTATTCAAGTTTTAGTGACTTGTATTATTCAAACCTAGTCCGATTGGACCTATTCTTAAAGCATGAACACAAATATGAAACAAGGAAAAAAAACTCAAGCTTGATTGATTAAGCAAAAGTTTTTACACAAGCTTAAATTGACTAATCAAAGTGAAGGCTTATACACAATAAGCAGTAACCAACGGAGCTTGGTGGAAAGAAGTTTGCAAACAAAGATCTACCACAACACATATTGGGAGGAGCAGTGTCTCGGTTTTACTACACAACACTTGTCGATAAGGCCATGTAGACCCATCATCCTGGAAAAATTTATGTGGGAATTGATCCCATCAGTGTGTCTTATAAAGAAGATGCATAGATGCAGCTTTTGATAAATGACAGAGCTCCTCAAGTTCAAGGTGGTACCCTCGACTTCTTCTTCACAAATAAGATATATGTCTGCTATCTCTTGAAGAGTGTATGGGAACACATCCAAGAAAACAGGCTCTCTTAAAGCACAAATCCATTAGGATTCATCACGATGCAGGTCAACGAGTGCGGCGACTTCATCGACAAGTGGACCTTCACCTCCCCCGCATAGATCAAAGTTGCAATCAGAATTTTCCACCCATTCGACAACAATTGGGCTGAGAGATTTGGTACTGACGACAAAGTTCAAACAAATATGCCTCCTTCATCAACGACTCCTTGAGGAGACCGAAGCATGAGAATATCAAGAATCGGCGTGCACAATTGGGAAACATTGGAATTATGCTCTAGATTAAAGTTTAAATTTGAGGGCAGAATACAGTAGAACCTCTTGAAACGCAAGGGATAGAACTAAATCCAACCAAGCCAAGTTTATATAAGCCTTGTGTTTGGGAAAAACAATCATCCAATGATCGCATCAGCATTAAATACTGTGCAAAACCCAAAGAGACGTTGAATTAAGCCACCAATGTACTGCACAAGATCTTACTTGGTGAATTAATGGCCTTGCACGCAGCCTACTAACTAGGGGGAGTAACTGATGAGGCATCAAACAATCATCCAATCATAGCCGAACATGTGGCACAAATAGACTCTAATGGAAAAGGTCAAGGACAGACTAGGCCCAAGCCAGGTCCTAGTTAGACCCAGTTCAGCCTGTAAGTCCGGTGATTAAGCTCATATTACATAAGCCCAATATGATAGAAGTCTTGGAGCTTGGCCAGGACAACAAGACTAGAACATAGACCCTTGGACTAATTGAGACTAATTCCCATTTAGACCACTTGTGGCCCATGTAGGCATTGAGCTCTAAAGAGAGCCAAGTATCAAAGAAGATTAGTCGTGGACGGGTGAAGAACCCTACATGGACATAACTTGATGAGGAAAGATTCTATGCAAGATCTCCTCCCTCCATTGTGCATTCAGAGGTAGAGTCAATGAAGGAGTAAAATGCTCTCATTATATAAGGCGAACAAAATGGATGACGAAAGTATGCAACCCTAATTTTATTAGTCTAATTCCATCCTTGTTCAAGAACCCGACATTCCCATTAGAGCACCTTTGGCCTTCAACACGGATGTATCTGGTTCACTACTGCTCATTTTTTCAGGTCAAAGTCAACAAGGACATATTTGGATGCATCAGGTAGCCTCATGCATTCTTCCATCCAATGATTATGAACAAACACTAGAACATCAAAGTACGTCTCTGAGTCTTCGTCTAGACACTCAGTGGCTAGACAAAGTACTCTGTTGCAAGTTGCAACAACACTAAAATATCCAGGCTCTGATAAGAAGACTTGATTCTTGATATGAAGGTTTGTACCCATTTCTTCACCGCGAAAAGTTAAATGTTTGCGGCTTGATTAGTTAAAACTTTCAGGTGCGAAGATAAAACTGTATGGCCTCGTAAGAGACATTAAATTGGAAATGAGGATCCTATAACATAGATGGTCTGGTCCATAGTTCCTTTCTTAGACCGCATGAAAGAATCTAACGGAAATTTTGACAAAATATAATATCTCCCTATTTGAACTTAACCTCAGAATAGTTAACATTTTGTAACTCTTCGACAAAACAAGGAAACAACCCAATTTTAGTATTAAAAAAACCTACGTCCCATATGCATTTTCGTGTGGGTAAACAAGAAAAAGTTGGATGAACATAGAAATCACATAGGTGTAAAGCATAAAGGTTAACTCACCACTCAATTAGTTTGGTAAATTATTATTTTCTAAAAGCTCTTATTAATTTAGAGATGGAAAATCTATTGACATATCAAGCGGAAGTAGAGGCTTGAGAGTGAGACTATAATAGTACAATGATATAGTAGTTACAATGTAATTACACATAAAAATTGTCGTGAATACACATGGGAAAAGACCCATATATGGTTACAGTGTCAAACATTCATGAACCACGATTGTGATGGCACTAAAATATTCTACCTTAATCATGCTTGGGATGTAATCTTTCTCCTTTTTTATATAAAAAAGGTCAAGCTTTTAGGATAAGTGCAATTAACACAAGGGGATTAATTGATTTTTTTCTTCAAACATAGTTCACACATTCTTATTTCGAACCGGGGCACTATAGACCTTATTTCTCCCCCATTTGACATTGACACCAACAACATCGGAATCATACATGGATCCGAAAACCTTAAGGATAAAAACTATCAACAACCTTGTGATGAAAATAGATATTTGGCAATGGCCCCTGCAGTGATAGCATGCCTTTCAATGTTGTAGGAGCAACTATGTTAATGAGCTCATCTTAGACCTCATACACATGTGTCGACTTGATGATGCATGAGTCGTTACTTCCATTATTCTCAAGCATATGGAAACGGTTCATGTAAGAAGTACATCCCAGAGCCAAATGTCTATCTTTAATGTTTGTCAAAACTATTGTGTTTTTCCTGGTCCATTATCACACTTCTTTCCTGGTCCATTATCACAAATCAATTAACATATTTAATAACTATCATATATATTCTACAATTATAAACACTAGTAAAGAGAAAGGTCAATTGTCACAGAAAATAGAAGACAATAATGGACTAATCCTGGCTGAGGAACAACAATATCCGCAAGAAAAGTCTTGAACTGGCGGATAAAATGTCTGCAAGAATTGTTGGCGCCGAGAAAGGGCCTTTCCTTCCGGAAAAGTTCCTTAATCTGCCAGGAAGCTATTTCGAAGCTGACCAAAACAATAAATATCCGCCAGCAAAAGACTTTGTGTAGGGATGGCAGTGGGGTGGATTTTCACGGATATCCGCCCCATTCGCTCCGTTTGGGGCGGATTTGGTTAAGGCTAAATGGAGGTCTGGGCGGATATGAATATCCAAACTGTATCCGTTTATTATTTGGGGTGGATACGGATTTGGCCATATCCGCCCCACGGATATTTATGGTCCCCATAATTTGACCAGGTTATTTTAGGAGTAGTGAGTCGTCCATGGACTAGACTCACTCGCTTGTGGTGAACTTTTCGTGGACTGGGTCCAGTTCGCATGTGTGTTGCGTTGGCTCTTGAGCCGGACTAGGTCACTTATGTGGTGAGTTTCGACATCCTAAATAACTGTATGCTCAAGCAATGTGAACCATTATGGTCCATATAGTCGGACCAAGCTATCTTAGGAGCGGTGAGTCGTCCATGGACTTGACTTGCCTGCTTGTGGTGAACTGTCCATGGACTGGGTTATGTCTGCATGTGTGTCATCATGGTCTTGTGGTCGGACTAGTCTGTTTTAGGAGAAATGAATCATTCGTGGACTGGACTCGCCCACTTGCGGTAAACCGTCTGTGGAGTGGGTTTGGTCCGCATGCGTGCCATCATGGTTCTGTGGTCAGACAAGGCCTCTTCCTGTGCATGTAGTCGTATGAAATGAGATTATTTAAAAAGATTACCTTTATTGATAATACTTCTTCAAGTGTTCTACATTCCATGGCCTTTTCAGACGCTCTCCACTCAGGTTTTCTAGTCAATAGGTTCTTAGTCTTTTTATTGATGTCACCTTGTAGAGACCTTCCCAGTTCGAGCTTAGCTTACTTTTTTTTTGGGTTTCTTGTGTTCGGATGGATTTTTCTCAGTACCCAATTACTGATTTTGAATTCTCTAAGCTTAACCCTTTTATTGTAGTGTTGGGTAATCTTTTGTTGATAAGAAACTATTCTTATGGAAGCTCCGTCTCTTCGCTCTTCGAGTAAGTCTAATCCGACTTTTAAAGCTTCATCATTGTCCTCCATCATGAACTCCTCCTTCCTAAACATACGCATTCCTAGTTCTACTAGAATTATCGCCTCAGACCCATAAACCAGTGCGAATGGTGTCTTTCACGTTGGAGTCTTTTTTGTGGTATGGTATGCCCAAAACATGCTCGGAAGCTTAGAGACTCAGAGCCTTTCGATTGCTTCGAGTTTCCTCTTGACTGCTTCTAGGATAGTTCAATTGGTAACTAATGCCTTGGTCGGTGCAAAATTGTTTGACTTTTCTGCTTTCGAACTGAGCCCAGTTATCGCTTACCAGGATTTTTGGTATTATGAACCTACAGATGAAAAATTTTCAGAGAAAATTTTTGATTTGATTTTCTCCTATCTTGGAGAGGGGCTCTACTTCTACCCATTTGGTGAAGTAATCGACAACTACGAGGAATAACTTTTTCTTTTAGAAGATGGGAAACAAGCTTATGATGTCCATCCCTTACAGACCGAAGAGCCACAGGCTGGTTATTGGGACCAGGTTCTATGCATGCATATGTATGTACGGGGCAGACCTATCGCACTTGCGGACTAGGACTCTGCCCTCTGGCTGGATTCATGGCCAATAATATCCTAGTGTGACAGTTTTATGAGCTAGTGTCCTTACTTCGGGGTGGTTTCTGCATATTCCTTCTTGGATTTCTAGGAAGACATAATTTGTTTATTTGGGCGTCAGGCATCTGAGCAGAAGGAAAGTCGATGATCTCCTATACAACCTGTCATTGAGGAGCGTATATCATAATGCTTTGTTTTTCAGCTTGCGAGCCTCTAGCTTATCTCCTGGGAGGACTCCGTCTTTTATGTAGTTGATTAGGGGCCTCATCCAGCTGATATCCTCGCTTGTGGAGATGGTTTCGTGGAACCCCTCTTTCTCTAGGGTCGAATTCTCCTGGAACTCTATGAGCGCGTCAGATTCATCCTCCGCGGATAAGGCCTTTCCGACTAGACTGTCAGCTTCCTGGTTTCTACCCTGGAACAGCGGCAGAATAGTATTCTCTTGAATCCTCTTTTGGCATCGATATACTTTCCCACAATAGGCCATCATTCTGGGTTCTTTAACATCAAATTCACCGTTTACCTGATTGACTACCAGTTGGGAGCCGTTGAACATCATAATTTCTTCTACTCCGATTCCTTCGGCTAGTTTTAGCCCGGTTAGGAGGGCCCCATATTCTTCTTCGTTGTTTAAAGCGCGGAAGCCGAATTTGATAGTCTTCATGAGGGTGACCCCTTCTGAGGTGTAAAGGTTGATCCTCGCTCTGCAACCCTTTAAGTTGGATGACTCGTTGCATCGCAATATCCATTCCTTAGGGGGTTGATCGGGGTTCTCCTCTCCTTGCTGGTCTTTCAACTCCGGTTCTCCTGCCCTAGTGAACTCGACAATGAATTCTGCCCGTGCTTGTGCCAGTTTTTCCAGATTAGGCTAGTTAGCCTCCACCCCATCGAACGTTTTGTTGATGTAGTAGACGAGCCTTTGTTTCCATTTCTTCTCCCAAATAAGAGTTGAGTTGTCAGCGTGCTCTGAGATTGAAAGGTATAGGTAGAGTGTCTCACCCAGAGTAGGTTTTGAGAGTAGCTTCGTGCTTCCCATGTACGCCTTCCAATCTTGGAAGGCCTGCTCACTGTATTCTCCCCATTGGAATTATTTGTTTCCCTTTAGGACCTTAAAGAAAGGGAGGCATCTGTCTGAAGATTTGGAGATGAACCTGTTTAGAGCTACCACCCTCCTAGTCAGGCTCTAAACTTTTTTAATGTTTGCAGGTGGTCTCATATCGAGAAGAGCCTGAATCTGTTTTGGATCAACCTCTATCCCCTTTTCGGTTGACTATGTAGCCCATGAATTTTCCTAATTGCACCTGAAAGGTGCATTTCTGTGGGTTGAGTTTCATTTAGTCCTTCCAAAGTTGGGAGAATGCTCCTTGGAGTACCGCCAAGTAATTGAAATTGTGGAGGCTTTTTACCAGCATGTCATCAATGTAGACTTCCATTGTCTTCCAATTTGTCCTTTGAACATTCAGTTCACCAAACGATGGTATGTTACCCCCACATTTTCAGTCCGAACGACATTACCTGATAGCAATATGTGTATCTCCGTTATGATGGAGGTTTTATTTTGGTCCGGTGAGTGCAAGCTGTTATGATTGTAATCAGAATTTACGTCCATGAAGCTGAGTAAGGTTTGTCCGAATGTTGCGTCCACAATCTGGTCTATCTGGGACAATGAAAAGTTGTTTTTCAGACAGGATTTGCTAAGGTCTGTGTAGTTCACGCAAACCCTGAGACTCCATTATCATTCAGGCGTTTAAAATTCTATACACTTCTTTATTAATGGCATGGTTGTGTTCGGGCGCCACCGACCTTCTTTTTTACATGATCGCATTCCAGTCAGGATTGACTACCAAGCGTTGCGTGATTATTGAGGGTTCGATTCCTACCATGTCATTCATTGTCCATGCGAATACATTTTGGTTCTCCTTTAAGAGTGCGACTAGTTGATCTGACAATACTTTGTTAAAGTTAGAGCCTATCTAGACTGCTGTCGTGTTAGCTAGGTTGTCCAAGTATATTGTGATGGCTTCTTATTCCGATTGCTCAACATTAGACCTCCCACTTGGGCTGGATGGAGGTTCAACATTCAAAGGCGAAGGTGGGTCATCTCTATATGGATTCAGGGTTTCCTTATCCAGATCTTTTTGCTCGGGTCGCTGTGCTCCATGTTTTGATTGCCTGGCCGCGGTGCAGTGACATTCCAGAGCGATAGTTTGGTCCCTACTAGTGTTGGGTGGAGACCACTACCTCCATGTGGTGCAACCAAAATCGTCCCAAGATGACATTGTATTCGTAGAGGGCGTTTACGATCGAGAACTCTGTCATTAGGATCCGTTGTTGATATGGCTGCCCTGCAACCACCGGCAGTGTGCTTGTTCCAATCGGGTAGCAGCTTTCTCCATTGAAGCCGAACATGGCTTGATTTGAAAGCGTTAGCTCTCTTTCTGTTAGTGGCAATTTTAGGAACACGTTTAGAAACAATACGTTGATGGAACTGCCTATGTCCACTAGCGATCTTCTCACTTCCCAGTTTGTTATCCCTATTGAGATGACTAGGTGATCGTTGTAGGGAAGCAGACTCCCTTCCTGTTCCGTTCTGTGAGCATTAAGCTTGGAATTTTCTCTCCTATTGTACGTGCTGTACGAGATGATCTCGTAGTGCAATCTAGCCTACAATTCTCGTACCGATTTCTTTAGTGAACGATTCAAGTGTTGTCTCTCCTCGTTTGCCCCATGAAAGACACATACCATGTCAGGAGTCGTGTCTTCTATTTCTAATGTCGTTCATTCACCTTGGGGCTGCATGTCCCCGAAGCTAATGAACTTCTTCAATTATCCTCTCCGGATCCAGTATTGGATCTCATCCCTGAGACTCCTGCAATCTTATGTGTAGTGGTCTATCTCCTTGTGATAAAAACAATGTTTATCTTTATCATGCTTTGAAGGATCACCTATGAGTTTTGATGGCCACTTAATGTCTTCCCATTTTTTCGTGGCAGATAGAACGTTGGGTAAACTGGAGTTTAGGGGAGTGTAATAGGGGTACATGGAGCTGTTGACCTTGTACAACTTTGGTTAGCCAAGCCTACTCTAGTTCTTGCCCCATTTTCGCTTGGAACTATCTCCTATTTCATCCATGTTTTTGGCTCTAGAGGAGTGTTTTGGCTTGCTTTCCCCCTTCCTAGTTGCCAACATTTCTTCCTGGGTGATGTATTTATGGGCGCTCCTTACCAGACCCTCCATATCTGCTAGGGGTTCCAAGGTGAGGAAGTTGTAAAACTGACCTCCTCGGAGGTCGGAGGTGAAAGCGGTGATCGATGTGTCATCGATGCAATCGTTGATCAAGGTTAGATCGTCGATGACTTATTCCTTAAGGGCCTAGTCATGCTTATGCCTGAGGCTCAGCAGATAGTAAGGCCCTTTCCTAATTCACTAGTTCTTGATGAATCTGGTGATGAATGCCTTCACCAGGACCTGGAACGAATCAATAGATCTCGGCTGAAGACTGTGGAACCCGGTCAGCGCAGCCTTTTTCAGGCTGGTAGGAAAAGTTATGCACAGGATGACTTCAAAACTTTCTTTCATCGCCATTACATGGTGGTAATGATGCACGTGATCTGACAGATCTGACATTTTGTAATAGAACTCGAGCTATGGGGGGATGCACTTTTTCAGAAGAGGGGAGCTCATGATCTCCTTCGAGAATGGAGGGATAATGAGATCGTACAGGACATCGGGATAGATCGCCCCTAGTCGGAGTGGTTTCTTCTCTACTGGGTGACTTTCGCCCTCCTGGACACGCTCTTGTGCGTCCCCTCGGGTCTGGGATCTCCTCGAATTTTGGCCGGTCTCAGATCACTATTGTCTATCTAGAGAAAGCCTTTATACCACCCTTGTTACTGATCCAGGTGGAGCAGGATCTGATTCATGTGGGGTTTAGCCTCGACCGCCTCAGTGGCTGGATCATGCGGCTATTCAGTCTCATCGATTGAATCGATTCGGCTCTGCAATTGGGCTTTCTCGGCTAGAGCGTTGTCTGGTTTGGCATCGTCATTGAGCATTCTAGATCTGGTGCTGGTATCCATGTCTCGATGCTCTGCTTAGCTAGAAAGAATTTTAAGTGATCGTTTTAGGAAAAACTTGTTGTCTCTTCCCATGGTCGACACCAAACTGATGTGTCCAAATCTGTCCTTATTGATCTTGAGCCTGCAAATATGAGCAACGATTAGCTAGAGACCACCATTGTGGTGGTCGAAGGCATTCCGATACTTAAAACAAATGTCGATGCAAGGAAGAGTGAAGATCAGATATAAATTGCAAAGTGTATGCGTATTTTTCTTCTTCCCTTTTCTCACCTTAAGGAGTGAATGCTTCCTCCACAACTGTCCTTTTTATTGAGAGCGTGATGGAGGGAGAAGATCTCGCCCAGGATCTTACCTATGCGTGATTGAGTCTTTTCATCACTCAGCTCTGTTTAGGACCCAATGCTTGATTGGGCTAATAGCTGACTTGTGCGAATGGATCTCGTGCCTATGACAATTTTGAAATTCATGTTTGGGCCTTATTGTCCTCGGCCAAGCCCCACTGCCCACGCCTTTTAGGCTGGTGCGACTTGGGTTTTGGCCACCTGACTTACGGGATGAACAACAGTTTATGTATGGGCCTGCTTAGGACCACGCTGAAGCCTTTCTCGTGTTAGGGTTGGCCCATTTCACGTGTACAATTATGATCAAGTGACTGTTCGATGTCTTATTAGTACCAAAAACAACTTTGGTTATCTTATCCCAAAGACATGAACAAACATAACCTAAAATGTCAAAATTATCTATTGTTCTCCTAATTAAAAATGCATCATCAAAATACCCCTTACATGGAAAAATCAAATTTTGAAATGCATTAATAAATTCTTCTATGACTTACTATAATCAAACCTAATTAGGGTTAAAGTATTATTTGTGTTTTCTACGTGTAAATCAAATACATGATCTAAGAGAAAATAAATAAACAAACCTCTTACTTTAATTTATTTACTAAAATAAAATAAATGGACTTTCACAATTTTTAATTTTTTAACTAGAAAGTTAGAAAACTTTTAACTTGTGGATTGGAGAATAAAATGAGTTCATTGTGAGTTGTTAGTTAGATTTGAAATAGTGAGTATTTAAAATGGATAATTTTGAAATTGGTGATACATCAAATAAGACTGTTATCGCAGCCACATACGTGGCAGGGATCGCCTTTCACGAGGATCATATCCCAAGACCAGACCAATTCATAAAGCCCAAAAAAAGCGACTCCAGTCATAAAAGCCCAAACAGGGCCCGTTAGAATAAATCGTAGTCAGAGGCCCAAATCCAGGTCCGATGGAGTTTTTTCATAAAGAGGAGGAACATTACAGAGAAAAAAAAAAGTCGTGTAGGGAATTACGCTTCCGAGGACCAATCTTCATAAAAAAGGAAACCGTTACAAAGAACGTTTCATCTCGTTGCACCTCACATGCTTAAGTCACGCAGAGAATTAACAACAGTCATTATATAAGGTAAAGGAAACATATGACAAATGTCTGCAATTTTAACTGAGTTCTGTCCAGATTTATCTCCATCTGCAACTGAGTTGCTGACTTAAGCATCAGAGTGCTTTTGGCCACCAAAAAGGTAGTCTTGGGTAATCTAATATTTGTTTTGCAGGTCAAACTTACAGGAGACCGGATTTTAGACGCATCAGTTTGGCACCATCTGTGGGGAATGACAGTTTCATTCCAAGAAGCGAGTCTACGGTAAGAAACATCCTCAATTCTAATCAGCGATTGAAAAGCTTTTAGAACAGATGGAACACACTAAAGACCCTCAACCCAACAACAATCAAAGCAATCCCTTAACTGGTGAAGCCGTGTTACATACAATGCATGTTTCAACCCAGCAACAACTCTCGAGCCGACCATGCCCGATGATAGAGAGCCACAACATGGAGTGATAGCCCAGTCATATCAAACATTCGACGGCACTGCCACGAATCCTCGCGTGGATCAACTCATGGACCGTATGATCAAAATGGTGGACAAACTCTCCCAAGAGCGCACTCAATCCGCCGACCCTGTCCAAGTGTCGCCCCAGCAAAACTTTGCCAATCGAGCCCGAGAAAGAAATGAAGTCCCTGCAGAACCTTAGCAAGTGAATCTCGAAACCAGCAACCACCTAAAAATGCCCCCACAAAACGATAGGACCCCTACTAAAATCCCATTCAGGATCGAGGTCACAGATACTAACGTGTTGTACTAGTTGGCCAGACCAACATTCACCGACGCACTCATGGTGACCACTATGCCGAAAAAGTTCACCCTACTAAAGGTCGAAGTGTACGATGGCACCACCGTCGATAGACCACCCTCGACACTTCCATCACATGATGGCATTGAAACAGAGCATGGAATCCATCATATGCCGAACATTTCAAAACAATCTCACCTCCACAGTAATGAGTTGGTTCAACAGCCTGCCACCAAGGTCGATAGACTCTTTCCAGGCACTAGCTGCTGCCTTCATCACGAGGTTCATCGACAGTCAACGGATGAGGAAAGGGCCACACTACTTGCTTCACATCAAACAGAAGCCCAAGGAGACAATAAGGGAATACATTACTCGGTTTACTAACAAGTTGACAATGATCGACGGTTGCAGCGACGACACGGTCATTGCCACCATCACCTCCAGACTAAAAAGATAACCATTTTTTGTATTTGAACCTAGACCCCCAAAGAATATGGCGACTCTATTGAATATCGCCTAGAAACACATCACTCTCGAGGAAATGGTGGCTGCTAGGAAGAAGAAGGAATCAGAGAAGGAAGGCCACTCAAGGAGGCAAGAAAGGAGAAATGATAGACCTCGGGGGGAAAACATTCAATCAAAGAGACATTAAACCAATGGGAGATCCGAATTCAACCAGCAGTAACTCGAAAAGCTGCAATCAGCAAGACCCCGGCATGAACAGGTAACAAGTGTGGTGAAAAAGACATAAACCATACACGGCCTTGAAAACAAGTCGAGCGATCATCCTGAAGTCCATGGCAAAATGGGAGGACATCAACTGGCCACTCAAAATGAAAAGAGACCCAAAGGGGCAAGATAAAAGCAAGTAATGATCTTTCCACAAGGATCACGGGCACAACACCGAATATTGTGACAATTTGAAAATGAAATTGAGCACTAAGTTTAAAAAACACAACTCGACGAATTCATCGGGCTACCAGATAAATAACCCAAAGGAAAATAGAAGGTGGACACCACTGCGGTATCAAAAGAGCAACCAAGAGAATTGATATACGCCCTACACTGCATAGCTGGAGGAAGTAAACAATCAAGCCAACCAAAGAGACGACCAATAACATCTCCAACTCGAGCTGATCTATATCGAAGTAGCAACACTAATTCCATCAAATGAGATCAGAAAAACCACTACGACAACTAACAACGGGAAACACGGAGAAATTTTTACTTCAAGATGAGATCAACGAACTGACCGGATCTGAAGGCCTTATTGACAAATGCAAGCTTGATCCACATTATCTATGACTAGGCCAACGACCCCTCCTTCATTACTGGCAATGGAATTAACATAGACAAATTTGATTTGACGAATAAAGCTTGATACAAAAATGAATGAAAGCCTTGGTTGTCGGTGCTGATGTGAGCATGATTGGACAATTCAGTGCTGGATTCCACTCGGCTCGTCGAAACCACCTGTCAATAGCTCACACCCAGGGATTTGATCAATAAGCATTTCGAGTTTATTAGCTACCTCACGACAACCATACACATAACAAACGACTACCAAAACTACAGGAAAATCATGAAGGAAGAAGTTGCAAAGAATGAGTTAAGTCTACTTAAGGCAAAACAACACCAAAGTAGACTCCAGGGCAATAGGAAACCAAATCCGACAATTAGAAATGAATAACCTTCAAACAATAAGTGTGCGCATGAATCAAACCCCTATCGTCATATAAAATGACATCAATCGAGCAACAGTCAGAGAGATGCAATGCATATTCACAAGCGGGCTCAACAACGTAGCGGACTCTACTATAGATTATTAAGCACCTAAAATAAAACTCTGAGTTCAAACCCTCCATCTTATGCTTGAGCGATAAAATTTAGGCATTAATGCCAGATAATATGAAGCAATCGACACATAAAGCCACGAATAAAAGGTCAGGATGCATAAGTCAAACACAAACGAACTTCTGGTCTGATCAGCCACGAAGTAAAACTTGGGACAAAGAAGTCAACTTACTCATAAAAACTTTGGATCGACTGATATGTCGAACCACGAAGTAAAAGTTGGGACAAAGAAATCAACTTACTCGTAAAAACCTTCTGGCCGACTAAAATGTCGAACCACAAAGTAAAAGCCTGGACGTATATGTTAAGACGTATTCACAAAGCCTTCTGGCCCGATCAACATGTCAAAGTCAATACATATTCACAAAGCCTTTTGTCCCGATCAATGCATCTGACAACACGCAAAAGACCGAATGAGTAAATCAAAACCAGTACAACTTCATGGCCTATTCGACAAGACCGAAGGAATAAAAGCTTTGATGGTCAACAAACGAGCGTAAAAACAAAAATATGGATAGGCATAAATTACCTGAGTATGAAAAATACAAGTGACGAGGTTAACGCGCACTTATCATGTATAACAAGTTAACATGATTGATCCAAGACAAATTGCGACTACTAAGGAAAGACATGCAAGTTGGAAATCAATAAAAGCAACAAAAGACTGCAAGGACATCGAAAACGAAAATGTGTTCATTCATAACTACTATGTTACATCCGGAGAAGAAATAGTAAAAGTATCGATGACAAGAACATCTAATGGAAGAGGGCAACAACGTCAGTGGCAAGAGGAGACGAAGTTCTCTCTTTGACAACAAGAGTAGATGATGGAACCAGATCGAAAGATCATAAGGAGGAGGAAATGATGATTCTTCGTACACCGGATCACTCGAGGGATCCAGAATACCTTCCTCGCTATCTTCATCTTTGAAAACTTGATCAACCAAACAATGATACTTGGACAAATCAACGTAGTCCCCCTCAATGTAGTCGAGAAGCTCGACTTGTTCATCAACAATTCTCTTCCAATCCTCCGCTTTCGCAATCTTCAGCTTATTCTTGGTCGCAACAAGCCCATTCTTGGATGAGACAAGTTCTCTTTCAACGGTGGTCAACATTGCGGAAATATCCGACTTAATTTCGTCAAGTGCAATTGTTAACTGCTCCACTTGTTCCTTAGCGACCTTACGACTGACAAATTGATCAATAACAAAATGTGTGGCCTCATCATGACCAGCCTTCTCAATGGACAACTCCCTCGCCACTTCGTCCAATTGAGTACAGATTCCATTCAACTAAGACATCGAGGACTCAAGCTCAGTTGCAGATCTATTTCGTGCAACCTCCACCTCCCTAAGAAAAGCATGAGCAGCCCAAGCTTCCTTCTTTTGCTCAGCACACCTCAACACGTCCAATTGTCGAAGAATATGATAAAACACCAGTAATTGTGTTGCCATCTTCCTTTCAAGAGCAGCCACCTAGCCACGAGCGGCCTGATAGTTCGACCGCATCACCCCAACACAAGTAAGGTGATTCATCCCATCCATTATATGTTTGTGGTTATGATCAGGATGACTGCTAGGCTCTTGCACACGCATTGGGGGCCTCTCCACCATCCGCCTATGCCACTTTCTGATAAGATTGTGTGCACTATCCTGCATGTCAATCTCAGTCAACTAGCTAAACTTCCCATCCGACTTAATACGGATGTCTTCCGGGTTGGGTATTTTCCAACTAATCCATGGATGAAGTACTCGAGGATCGGAAATAACAGATGACCTACCCCCAATGGCCAAGAAAACGGTCAGAATAACAATAATAACAAAAAACCACTTTTGCCTTTTTGTCGTGAAGCGGTCACGACAGGAATGGAACAAGCAGCAGTAGCAGCATCAACAAAAGAAGTCAGACGAGTAAGAGAAAAAATAGGGAACTCCGCCGCATCATCAACAAGGGTAGGAGAAGGAAAAAAAAAGAGCCTCAGAACTCTGACCGCGATCAGTGATCTCCTGTTCACATTGAGGATTAAATACGAAGTCAGCCAGGGACTTTGTCGTATTTGGATCCTTAGACTGCTCCGCAACAAGCTGAAGCATCTGATTTTCAATAACTAGAGGGTCATCATCATACCACTCAACGAAGTTAGGCACACCATAAGTCGAAAGGAGCCTTTTCTCATTATCGTCCATCGGACGAGTTATTTCTTTCTTGCTCATCTTCATAGCCAGATTCATCTCATTGACCTCCACAGGAAAAAAACCATCCTCTTTCCCACCTTCCTTATCAGAAAAACTTGGACGAGGAACAGTCTGAGTAGTACCACGAGTAGAACTAGAAAGTTGTTTCTTCTAGGGAACACGGCTAGGGCTTATCGCCAATCACTTTGACGGGCTGCAGGCCTCGAAAGCTTCCTATTTCTGGTGGTCAGGCCAGTGAAACTAATGCTAGCAGAAGCATCGAGATCCGTAACATCCTTGTCAGAGCTCATTTTCCCATCAATGCTAGCATCACTAACACTAATGGGAGCAGCACGAGCGGCGATCTCAGCTGCCTGAGATTCAGTAAGCAAGACCCCATTCCGCGTTTATTCAGAGTGTACAAACTACTATGTGCCACAACATTCTCAGCAAGGAACAACTTAATAGCAACTACAGGAAGCCTCAAGAAATGTTCGTTGATCATCTGTTATTCCACAGACAATTGAAGGTCCCTCTATTTATTAGGGACTCGGAACGATAGTACAATTTGAGGACCTCGCAAGTTGAAATGGCTGGAGCTAACATAAGCATAAAACCAAAACCTCAACCAATCCCTAATTTCGACATTAAGCTTCCCAAAGCAGACAGGAGAGCAGAGGAAGCAAATATTTTTGGTCACCAAAATACCAACCACTGAATGCAGAACACTAACAGTCAAGGGAATGCCAGTAAAAATGGCTCTCGCATAAGTAGAAACCATCACCCTCCAACCGTTGGGACCCATCTGAGCAGGAGGAATACCCAAAAAATCTAAATATTCCTAGAATATCTCTGGAACTGGAAATCAAAGGCCAGACTGGAACATGCAGGGGTAAAGTGCAATGTAACTAGTCCTTGGACGACAAGGACTATCGTTCTTCCTAGGCAAAATGATCTCGAGGTCAGATGGTAGAGAATAGTCAGAACGAGCACTATCTAATGTGGCCTGATAAGCTTTATTGAGCAAAAAGTAAGCTTCACAAGTAGCAAGCCCCTCACCATCTAATATACTGCCCAAAGGAATATAGTAAGCTTCGCAAGTAGCAAGCGCCTCACCATCTAATATACTGCCCAAAGGAATGAAGGAGCAAGGAAGATAAAGAAGAAGAGAGAATGAGCCCAAATTTCAAAAATAGCGTAAAGAGAAAAACAAACCTGTCACGCCCCCTTTTATATAGCCGAGCAACGAATAAACTACTTATACGATGACGTGCGAGATATGATGGCTACACGAATCCCAAAATGCACGCGAAAACGAATGGATGAAAGAGATCAAAATACCAACATCACCAAAAGCTGCCAACAACATTAAATGCAATACAATGATTAAATCGAAAGTCCAACCGTCGTCGAATTAGTGGCCACGTCAGCATACCCACTAACTAAGGAAGGGAGTAGATGATGATACATCAAATAAGACTGTTATCACAGCCATACATGTGGCAGAGATCATCCATCATGTGGATCAAGTATTCCAAGACCAAACCAATTCATAAAGCAAAAAAAAAACGAATCCAGTCATAAAAGCCCAAACGGGGCCTGCTAGAATAAATCATAGTCAGAGGCCCAAATTCATGCCCGATATAATTCTCTTATAAAGATGAGGGATGTTACTGAGAAAAAGAGTCATGAAGGTAGTTACGTCTCTGATGACGAATCTTCATAAAGGAGATCGATACAAAGAACGTTTCCTCTCGTTGCGCCTCACATGCTTAAGTCACGTAGAGAATTAACAACAGTCATTATATAAAGTAAAGGGAACATTCAACAAAGGTATGCAATTTTAACTGAGTTCTATTCAGATTTATCTCCATCTCCAGCTAAATTACTGACTTAAGCATCGGAGTGCCTTCGACCACCAAAAATGTGGTATTGGGTAATCTAACATTTGTTTTGCATGTCAAACTTATAGGAGACTGAATTTTGGATGCATCAGAAATGTTTGGGATGGAATTTAAGATTTGATTTGAGAATGAGGTGTATTTTTAGACTTCAATATTAAGTGGATTGTCTTATGAGATTGGACAATTTTAAGAAAATTAGGGAGTGCAACGAATCCGAGGCATTGGATTTGTGATTTGTTTTACTCAGTATTATCCTAGTGTCTCTTTATGAAAACTCCAAAGTGGATCATCGACTCATTTTTTTTATTTTGTTACAAAATTATAAAACAAAAATTTGAGGTGAAACATTCAATTCTTAGAGCAAATAAATTAGACAAAAACTTAAAATACGAAGTCCCAGTTGATAAATCATCAATTAGAATCATCTTTGGGAGCTAATGTGCAATAGTCCCCATTCACTTCATTCGAAAACTCCCATAGATTACACAAGCACCCTAGGCAGGGGCGGATCTACTAAGGGGTGAAGGGCACCTCCCCCCCTCAACTTTCAAAATATTTTAACAAATACTTAGTTTTACAAAAAATCAATTATATAATGTATCATACAATATGATAATTGTTTATTCAATTATTTCAACATGTCTTTGTTAGTGTAGTGGTTGGAAGTAGGGGTGGGCATCCCATCCCGCGATCCTGTCCCATCCCGTCCCGATTTTTTCGGGTCTTAATGGGATTGAATAATTTCATCCCGATCCCGTCCCGTCCCGATTTAGAATGGGATGGGATGAAGATTTTCAATCCCGCCAATCCCGTCCCATCCCAAGCTAATTTTTCAATATTTATTGTTAATATTTTTATTTATTTATTTATTTTAGGATTACAATATTAGTGTAATTGAAGAAAAATGAATTTAGTTGAAATCAGTGTAATTGATATTAGTCTATATCTGCAACTACTTGATATTGGTTTATTTCTAGAATTCTAATTGAATTATTTAATTGCAAACTCTTTAAAACTCAAAATGGGATTGCTAACTACATTGGAGAGTTTTATTTCGTGTCAAGACAATGAATTTAATGACTGTTTTTTTTAAGCAATAATGAAACATTCTTCTTAGCATCACAAATCTACTCATTCTTTTGTTCACTATTCGAAACAGTAGAGCAGGTCCACCATTGCCATTATACTGTCCACCTCTTAGTCATTCAAAACTCTGCAAAAATCTTAATTATATGGTGAATTTCAGCTATCATTTATGGTAGTTTATTATGATGTTGTATACTCAATCTAAGGCTATCATTTATGTATAGCTCTACGAATTGCCTCTGCCTCTTTTCAACTAAGCAAATTGGGTCTTGAGTAAGCAATAATTTGTCAAAAATGAGAGCACGCTGATCCCGTTCCATTCCATCCCGTCCCGAACCCATTTGGGATGGGACGAGGTCGGGATGTAGTTTTTCCCATCCCGTCCCGATCCCGTATGAACGGGATGGGATAGGGATAGGTCTATCTCGTCCCATCCCGTCCCGTGCCCACCCCTAGTTGGAAGTTTAACATCATTAGAAAACAATTGAGTTCGATACTCTTGTAGCTCACCTAATTTTATTTTCTTATTTTTGATGCAATTTTATTAGTAATTGCTAACATTAAAAAATTGTTTAGCTTAATAAAAATTTATTTTCGGTCATTTTGGAGCATATGATTTTTTTTATGCCTATTGACAATTACTATTTCTATCATTGTGACTTGCCCCTACTTATTTTTGTTTTCAATGCAGTTTTATATGTAGGCTCCGCTTGGTGTATAGTAAAAAGAATGCATATGCAAAAGTTTACTGTGGTTACATAAACTTGGGTGTTTGGTTGACTTTGCAAAAAACAATTATTGGAATTTGAATCAGGACCTCCACATCTTCTAGTTATACAATTCTGCAAAACTTTGCAGGACAAAATCTCCCACATTATTTTGCAAAACTCTCATCGCCTCCTCTTACTTGAATTCAATTCCCAACTTTTTAAAAACACCTCGACCATCACCACTGCCATTCCCTAATTATTTTTTTTTATGAAATTGTATTAGGATCTTATTATGTTCGCAAATTTCAATTTTTTTAAGCTTCAACTAGATATTTATCCTAATTATTTTGTGATTTTAGTTATATATTCTTGTTTTTGCCCTAGCTAAGGTTATCGATATTGTGACCTTATTTTGGCTTAAAATTGGATTACATTTAATTTAATTTGATATATGCAATGTACTTTTAGTTGTATTTTTTATTAATTACTAGCTCAGGTAGGATTTTTTTTTTTTGCTCCGCCCGTGATAACTACTATTATCAACTAATAATTATTTGTCTTTCGCCCCTCCTGGACTAAAATCCTAGATCCGCCGCTGACCCTATGCGTGTGTGTCTTCCATTATGCTGTGTCGATAATCATCATGAAGATCTTGATATCGAGAACCATCCATGAAACTATGTCCAAGAAAACACATGGAATAAAAGCACACATCAATAAACCTAGCTTAAAGCATAAATATGTTGCACATATATAAAGTTCGGACATGCTAGCTTCATCATGCTTGTTTCAACATCTCTTCCACCACACGCATATATATGCTCTTTGCTTATAGCGGAAACAGCACTCCACCATGCACATTTTTCTCAATCTTTCACTCATATCATCATCATGTGTCATTAATTCCTTTATTAGCTACAGGCCCATCAGTGTGTTCTATCAAAAATAAAGTTCAGGTCAACATATTGTAGAGTGAGCTAGCTCCCTTGGACTCTTGGACACCTATAACTAACTGATCTCATCATTTCACGCCTTCATTTTTGAAAATCAAGTCACTTTGTCATCATCAATAGTAATTTTTTTTTTTAAAACAAACGAATATCATGAAACTTCGTTGTATAAATAACAGTCTGCACTTCTCAAACTCAATAAACAAACACATACATGAAGAACCACCACATGTCCCTCCTTATTTCCCTGTCTCTTTTCATCAACTGTTTCCATGCTCTGCCTCTATACACCAATTCAAGGTGGATCGTCGATGATGGTGGCAACCGAGTAAAACTTGCCTGTGTGAACTGGGCATCACATCTTGAGACCATGTTTGCAGAAGGACTAAGTAAACAATCCGTTGATCATGTGTTGAAGAAGATAACTTCCATGGGATTCAATTGTGTAAGATTCACTTGGCCACTCTTTATGGTGACCAATAGCTCATTGGGTTCGATCACTGTGAGACGTTCCTTCCAGAGCCTAGGCCTTGTTGAATCCATTGCTGGTATCCAAGTCAACAATCCATCACTCGTTGATCTCTCCGTCCTCCAAGCTTTTCAGGTAAAAGCAAAACCACTATTTTATTTTTATTTTTTTAATCAGACACCACTATATTAATTATTCGATAAGATACATTTGATAAGGATGAAAATAACACACATTTGATAATGACTTTTGTGTATGACATTTAGTAAGACCATCTCTAAGCATGACCCAGAAAATTCGTTCCTTAATTATCTTGTGAGGGTGCCAAAGCTAGTGGTGCGAGTCAACCCTGTAAAACTTAGCTCAAGACAGCAAACATGTCCATGAATTTAGGACAAACCATTTGAGGCTCACATTCTCTTCTTTTATTTATTTTGGTATAGGTGGTGGTATCAAATCTTGATCAAAACAATGTGATGGTTATATTAGACAATCACATTAGCAAACCGGGTTGGTGTTGCAGCAACGCAGATGGCAATGGCTTTTTTGGCGACAAATACTTTGATCCAAATTTATGGGTCAAGGGGCTAACCCAGATCGCAACCATGTTCAATGGCACAAGGAATTTCATTGCAATGAGCTTGCGAAATGAACTCAGAGGTTCCAAGCAGAATGTTAACGATTGGTACAGGTACACACACAGTACCTAATACACCTACTTCGGTTTGACTCAACATTTAAATAGCATTATCTAAATCCAAAGTCTTGCATTGATTAACATACTTACTTGTAAATTTCAGTTTGCTACTCAATATAATCAGCGGTCAAAAATTGTTATCTTGCATTATACTGTCCAATTAATTCTCAATAAATCGCTCTAATGTTTTATATATGATCAAAATATGTAGGTACATGCAAAGAGGGGCAGAAGCGGTGCACTCTGCCAACCCGAACCTTCTAATCATACTCTCTGGACTAAACTACGACAAAGATTTTACTTTCCTAAACAAACAGCCCCTGAACTTAACATTTACCCGGAAAATAGTATTCGAAGTACATTGGTACGGGTTTTCAGATGGAAGTGCATGGGAAAACGGTAACCCGAACCAGGTTTGTGGGACTGTGGTGAGCAACGTGATGAGAAAAGGAGGGTTTTTGTTGGAGAAAGGGTGGCCCATGGTATTGAGTGAATGGGGGATTGATCAGAGAGGTGTTAATGTGAATGACAATAGGTTTTTGAATTGCATGATGGGTGTTGCAGCAGAGTTAGACTTGGATTGGGCTTTGTGGACTCTTGTTGGTAGTTATTATTTGAGAGAAGGGGTTATGGGAATGGATGAGACTTACGGGGTTTTGGATGGGAATTGGTGTGGTATTAGAAATGAGAGTTTTCTGCACAGGATATCAGCCTTGCAATCTCCTTTCCAAGGTATGTTTTTGTACCTTTTGTTTGCGTCATTCTACTCATAAGTTTGAACCCCACAAGTCTTACAAGCTGAGCTAGCACCTGTTGACTAATTAGGCATGCTATATTTTGTCCCAACAATGCAGGACCAGGTCTCTCTGAATCGAAGCCACACAAGGTACTTTTCCACCCATCTACAGGTCTTTGTATTGTGAGGAAAACGTTGCTGGAACCACTAAAACTAGGTTCATGTACCGAGTCAGATGCCTGGGTGTACACCACGCAGAAGACATTATTGGTAAAGGGCACATATTACTGTCTTCAAGCTAATGGGTTAGGCAAGCCAACAAAGCTTGGGATCATTTGTAGTGACTCGAATTCTAAATGGGAACCAATATCAGACTCCAACATGCACCTTTCATCGAAGCTTCAAGATGGTACCACAGTGTGCTTAGATATTGATCCTAACACCAACCACATTATCACTAGCCCATGTACATGTTTGAAAGCTGATCGTAGTTGTGATCCTGGGATGCAATGGTTCAAGATGGTTAATAGCACAAGAAGAGGTTCATTGCCAGAAAATTTTCCTCTGCAATCATTGGTGTCGTCTATTTTATATTCGGTCTTTGGAAGGAGTTTTATATGATGGAGGAAGGAGCTAAAGGCCCTGCTTCCACTCTAAATTTTATATACTTGAAATTATGTAATTGTTATGACATGATTAAGTTAAAAATGGTGTTCTTTCTTCATAGATATGTGATTTTTAGGTTTTCGAGAACGTACAAGTATGGCTCATTACTTTCGTAGTCTAAAAACAGATTTTTCTTGTTCAGCCTTGCATTCTATTTCATCTCTTTCAGGCATCCCATTGATCAATTCCTTGAAGATGTAATCCCTGCACAAACATTTTAGAAATCTACATTCTTACTAGTTACTACACATCTAAATTTTGAACACAGAGACTAGATTCTATGAAATTTAATTTCTTCATATTTGCTTTTATTGTTCTAATCTTCAATATCGTATACTATCATGGCAAATCAATCAAAAGCCAATATAATGGCAAACCTACTTATATATGTAATGTAATGAAGAGTTAGGTTGCACATCTCTATAATAAGCATTCCGTTGAACAGATGGGCTGGAAATGTTTGAATACCCATTAAAAAATCTTCAATTCCAATGCTCAAAACGCGGCCAATTTCCGTTTGATGGAGAATTGGTAGTTGCAGAGCCCAACCTCTAATCATCTATTCATTTCCTTCCGGTCTGTGTTTAGGCAAGAAGCCTCCTCTAATCACAGCCAACACATGCACCAGAGAATTTTTCATGTGAGAGAGGAGAGAATGCGAGAAAGAACCCTAACCAATGTCATCTCTTTGAGTTTATGAGCATAACCAACAACTGAAGGGCTTTTTATTAAATCAACTGAACAGGCTTAACTGTGTGAATCATTTGTAAACAAAAATGCTTTCAGCTGAGAAGTTGAAGTAGCCTGACGTTTGACTAATGGAAGAAGACAGGGTCCAATGCGGAGTATTGGAAAGAAGAAATGGCTCGCTGACCTGGAGGAGAATTAACAGTTGCTTTGCCCGAACTTCTTGCAATCACCCTAGCAGCCAGCCAGTCTTGGGGATTGTTTGTTTGAGTTAAATGTTTAATCTCTAACTAGAGGCAAACCTCTAACTATACATGTATTAAGAGATGAATATCATATGCAGAGGTGAACGACTCTCACCAAACACCTCATTCAGACAATAACAGCTAACATTTTGAATTTCAGCCAAAATATTATAACCAAACATGTAAACAAACAGGCCTCTCATTCTATCAACTGTCAATCAGACGTATTGGTAGATATTACCTATGATAAAAAACATGGACCATATTTTACTAACTCCTTTCTAGACAAAGCAGGTAGGTTTAGGTTTGGACTTGGGAGCAGAAGTGTTTCAGGTTGTAAGAACGGACAAACATTAAACACAAAAAGACTTCACCAAATGCACTAAAAAAGACCTCCATATAAATCAAATCTCCAACAGATAAGAGGAACCATAGTCTACCATGCGCCCTAAGATTATATTCTGCATCGCAGTCTCTACTGCTATGCTAGCTGTTATCCTCTTGGCCTTGATCTCACCAGTAGCCCACAGCAAGGCAAAAAGGAACCAATCAAACCCTTGGCTGGGTCTATCTATGTACATTCAACAACCCCATGTTGGAAGTCCTAATCCACAGCCAACAACTACTGAACCAGGAGCATTTATCTTCCACCATACCCTAACCGAAGGGCCTGAAAACACTTCCCGGGTGGTCGGTAAAGCTCAAGGATTCATCATTCCAGTTGAGCATTTTGCATATTCTGCTTTCAACATTATATATCTTACTTTTGACATACCTGAGTACACTGGCAGCCTCAGTGTCCAAGCCAACCATGTCACCAACAAGGGTAGAGAAGAGCTAGTGGTGGTTGGAGGGACAGGTTCTTTCGCTTTTGCCCGTGGACTTGCCGTATTTGCCCAGACTGACAAACAACTGTCTGATATTAGCACAATATACCATTTGAAGTTGCATCTCAGATTCCCTCATCTGGTTAAGACAATCCCAGGATACGGATGATAACTGTCACTTCTTGCCAACACAAAGTATTACAGTTTGATATATTCATTCCTTCTATAATTATCATGCTTTGCATTCTTTCTTGACAAATAAATTTTATCAAAATTTTGGACCATCACCCACCATCTGAAATTCATATATTTTGCAAATAACCCTGTAGAAAGAGAAATTCGCACAAGGTATATGTAGAAATCTTCGTTGCTTTGGGATAAAGCCTAATTAAAAATAATAATAATAAAGACCAGTGTGTGAGAGCAGACAAAAAATGTCAAAAGCATAAGATTTAAACCTTTTGTCTCCTCCATCTCCTAAGAAAAATAGTCTGTATATCAGACTATACATTTTCATATCACCGCGGTGTTAAAACCTTAATCCAAAAATGTCAAATATATGATAAGAATGGGTAGTTGGCTACAAGCCCTGCTAAAACTAGAACATGCTGATTTCATTATCAAATTTGCTCCTCCATCATTGGTAGAGAGGGACTTCGCAGCAAAAAACATCAGGAAGGCCATGAAAACTCGTTGTTGCACTGAAGCTGCAAGCTCCCATGGATTACTTACAAGCTTCTTAAAGAGTATGCCATTATAGTTACGCATAATTCAATCTCATTTGACTGGTTAGTGCTGTCAAAGTTCTCTAATATGCAAGCCATGGAAATTATATATACAAGATAAGCATAAACCATACAACATAAGAATACGCATTTAAAAAATTCTATAACTCCACATACACTTAATATGACCACAGACTCAAATTTCACCAACTTTTAATCACACAGGCAAAGTGGATAGACGACAATGAAAACAAGAAGACTTCACCAAATGAACTGAACACCAAGAAGACTTCACCAAATTTCACCAGCTTTTAATCACATAGGCAAAGTGGATATTCGACAATGAAAACAAGAAGACTTCACCAAATGAACTGAACACCAAGATAGATGAGAGATTTAGAAAGTGAACCATAGTTAACCATTACCTAGTATATTCTGCACCATAGACTCGACTACCATGACAGCTATTTCTTGCGTTGATCTCACTAGTAGCCCACAAGATTGCAATATAATCAAATCAATCAAGGACTTGTGTGGTCTTCTATGGCTGATTGTCTTGATTTGTTCTAATCAGTGCCATCATCCAAATATAGGATCAACGATGTAATCCTTTGCCTACAAAACAACTTAAGATGGACTATTGGTGGTCTCTTGGGAAGGATGATCAGAATCAAGTTTTGCAAGGATGTGCGGGAAGGATGATCAGAATCAAGTTTTGCAAGGATGTGCGGTATAATGATACAACTCTCCACCTAAAACCCGGGGGGGGGATCAAAAAAATATCGATGAGTTATGGCTTCTTTGAAAGTCTTAACCATGAGTTGGATGATTGGAAAGGCCAATGGACAAAGGATTGTTATTAAGCTAAATACACTATTTATTCTATACCAACTTACAACCCACTAGGACAATTTTCTTCCATCAACATTCTCGTGCATTTTTTCACCTTAGGGTGTTTTTGGTTGCATGAATCCTATGCTATGGGAATCCATGGGGTTTTCACCTTAGGGTGCTTTTGATTGCATGGAATCCTATGCCATGGGAATCCATGAGGGGACCCCAACATTAAAGGCTAAATTGATGTATTACTCCACATTCAGCATTAGATTTTGTGATCAATTGTAAGAATGAAAGTCCCATGAACATGAAAATCACATGCCTTGAGGGACCAATGAGTGTGATTCCTATGTTCAGAGACTTCCATACCTATGTTCATGGGACTTCCATTCCCACCATTGATCACAAAATCTAATGGTGGATGTGGAGTAATATATCAATTTAGCTTAAATGTTGGGGTCTCCTCATGGATTCCCATGGCATAGGATTTCATCCAACCAAACACACTCTTAGTTTTTTACCCATTAACATCTTGCAATTTCAGTTGTAGGCAGTTGACACCGTATGCCATAGTTATTGGCCCTTGCCTCGGGGCAATTTCAGTTGTAGGCAGTTGACACCATATGCCATTGTTATTGGCCCTTGCCTCGGGGCTAGGCGCCTAGCAAGGCACGTTCAGATGTACCTCATACATGAATGTTAGCAATCAGGAGCATATATGAACATAGATAACCACCGCCCCTTAATGAGTAGTTTCATTGATCATTCATTAGGTTTGACCAATTGTACCCATTGTTCGAATACTAATTTTCTAATTATCTATTTTTGAATAAATGGGCAATATTTTTGTATAACACCCACAGAAATGCCACTTCAAATTTGAGAAGGAAAAATGCTCAGTGCTCATACACTAGAATAAAGAATGGAAAGCTATAACTGAATCAAATAATTACTGATTTGAGCAAAATCAACCTCATTAATACTACAAAATCCAATATGAAATTTGAAAATAACACAAAAGCCCTATTTATGTAACAATATTAAGTAAACAAGTCAAATCTCTGTATGCATAAATAATCCAACCCTTACTCAAATCCAGCCTTATAAGCATAGCAACCACTTAGAATGAGCTGAACAGTCCATTTCGAAGCGCGTGGTCGATTCATTCAGTAAGAGCCTCTGCTGTTGTTCAAAATGGAACCAAGAGTTCCCAAAACAGCGAAAGCCAGAAGTGGGCTAACATCAAGAGTATTAAACACTGGGGGGATTATGTTCCGAAAGAGGTTCAAATACGGATCACACAAATCCCTGATTGCAGATAAGGGCTGACGATCCCATGGAATGTTAGGAAACCAACTGAGCAAGACCCTGACCATCAAAACCCCACTGTAGATATCAAGCCATTTGGCCATTCCAGAGGCCACAACAGTAAGTGGGGTGTTGAGATACCCACTTGGTCGGTCTTGAAGAGCCGCGAAGAACAAAGGACCCACTGCACAGACAAGGCTCCCTTTGAGTTTCTGAAGTGATGCAAGTTCTTGGGGTGTGGGGTTGGCGCAAATTGACTCAACTTTGAGGGAAATTGTGTGAAGGAGATTGGTGAAGTATTTTGATAAGGCGAGGGCGAGTGAGAAGATGGAAGTGATGGAACGGGTGGAGTTGGTGAAGAGATTTGAAGGGAGTGTTGGTGAGGGGGTGGAAGAGGAGTGGATGCGAAATTTGGGGATTGGGTGGAGAGGAGTCAACTTGAGATGGAGATTGCGGAGAGAGAGTTTGGGGTGAGAGAGAGTGGTGTTTGAGCGGAGAGGGAGAAAGGGTCTGTAAGGATAAGATGAAGTTGGGAGGAGGAGAGACTCAGAAGCTAATAGGGAAGCCATTGTTTTGATTTGATTCGAGGAACTTGGACTTCCAAGCTCCAAATAGATAAGGGAGGTAAAAAAAAAAAAGTTGCTTTAGTAGTTGTATGACACTACTGTGAGCCGTCGTGAGGTAGCGAGGGCATCCACAGTGGATGGTGAAAAATCCCTCAAAATATATTAGTACAAACCATTTTTAATGACTTGCCAAGGGTGTCATTGAAGGCACTTACAACGTACAACTAAAGTTATTGTAAACTTATAAGGACATATTCGACGATGCAAAATGCACATCGTAGAATGCACCACACCTACAACGACCATTGATTCCTCAACGTGCTGATGGACATCTTCATAATCATTAGACGACGTACAAATCATGTCATCATATCCTCTATATGTTGTAGTGCAAATTGAACCGTTCACAACCTGAATTCAAAACTTCCAATTCTGTTAGGCTTCCAAATCCTAATTGCAACCTCTTTCTAATTTTCATTTCCCAATCAAACTTACATAAGGATTTCTACTTACTTTTTCCAAGAGTCCAATTTGGGAGGCGTCCGAATTTGTGAGAAGACTTGAATTTATTTTGCAATTGGAAACCGGTAACTACATAGCGGAAAGATATCCGGTGGCTAGGCATATAAAAAAGGCATACTTTCACCTTGAGAAGGGGAGGTCTGATTTTTAGTTGGTGGTGCGTGATGATACATTAATATAGACCGGTAACCACGACCGTACACGTGGCATAAAGACTCATCATGAGAATACAATACCCGATCTATTGGGCTAGCTCATAAAGCCCAAGAAGAATGAGGCCAATTATAGAGGCCCATACTAGACTCACCACTAAGGAGACGTAAACATGACTCGAATCCAGGCCCAGACAAATCAGAGCCCAAGTCCAGGGCCGATACGCGTTCTCTCATAAAGAAGAATAACGTTACACCAAGAAAGAGTCGTGGAAGGACTTACGCCTCCACGATCGCATCTCCATTAAGGAGGAGATTGTTACAAGAAACATCTCCTTCCGTTGCGCCTCAGATGCTTAAGTCACGCAGAGAGATAACCATAACCATTATAAAAGGTACAGGAAACATTCGACAAAGGTATGCAATTTTAACTAAATTTTGTCAAAATTTACATCATTCTTCCAACAAAGTTACTGACTAAAGCATCGGAGTGCCTTTGGCCACCAAAAAGGTGGGCATTGGCAATCTAACAATTGTTTTGCAGGTCAAACTCACAGGAGGACGATTTTTGGACGCATCAGTTTGGCACTGTCCGTGGGGAAGAAAAGTTTATTTTTCTAAAAATAAGATTCACAGTGACAAAGCTCACGCAACCTGGTAGAAGATCAATGAAATACTCAACAAATATTCAATTTTGACGATAATAGATACGACATCCTACCCAGTACTAATCCAAAGACAACCATCAAAACAACCATACCTACTAGAAGATAACTCTAGCAGGTAACAGTTCAGACATCTCTGACATGATGGGGAATCCGCTCGGATCCCCGAGTAGAGACGCTTATGGCTCAGATGGACAATGTGATCGAAATGATAGTCATGATCATCCGAAACTTACAGGACAACAACTTTTGAGAAGAAATCACCCAACTTAAGAGACACCGGGCTAACAATAGCTCCAAGTACAATCAGGGAACATCCAAAATTCTACAACTGAAAAAGCCCAAATATGAAAGAACACTCTCAACTTTGACAGCAAGTTGAAGCGCGGTTCTTGAAGTGATGGCGAGAAGAGAAGATGTCAAATGGCTGCCCAAGATGAGAGGAGATCCGGGGAAGCGAAATAAGGGCAAACATTGTCTCTTCCACAACGACTATGGCCACGATACCGAAGACTGTCGTAGCCTATGAGACAAAATTGAACGCCATATCAAAGAAGAACGACTCAGAGAGTTCGTCGAACTCAAGGGCAAAACAATCATTTCAAAAAAGCAAGCAAAGGAAACAATCCACGTCTTGCATGGCACAGGGGGAGAAAAAAAGCAATCGAATATTCGATCCAGAAAGCGTATAGTCAAAAACTTATGCAAAAAAATCAAATTCCAAGAACCATCCACGCAACGTGCAAATACAATGCAAAGGAATCTAACCTTCTCGAACGAAGATGCTGATGGGGTTAATTTCCTACACAATGATGCTTTAGTGATTTCGGTCATGATAGCTAATGGGAAATCAAAAGGATATTGATCGACACCGACAACTCTGCAAATCTATTATACCTAACAGCTTTTCGAAGGATTCAGTTTACCACTGAGATGTTCTCACCAAGCGATCAATCTATGGTAGGTTTCAGTGGGGAGCAATGTAACCCACTAGGAGTGATTTGACTACCAGTTGAAGTGGGAGAACCAGGGAAGTACCGAGTGTTAATGACAGATTTTCTTGTCATCAACGCTCCTGTTGTGTACAACATGCTACTCAGAAGACCATGGATACACAAGATTATGGTTGAAAACCGAACCGACGGTTCGATTTTTTGCCTAAACCGTGAACCGAATCGACTTTGGTCGGTTTCAAAATTTTCAAACCGAAACCGAACCGATCATTAACAAAACCGAACTGACTATAACTTATACAAACAATAACCGAACCGACTAAAATCGAAATAAAACCAAACCTATCGACTATTTTAACCATATTATATTATTTTTATATAAAATATATATTATTTATTATATATTCGGTCGGTTCAGTTTTTTCAGTTAAAATAACATAGAAACAAAACCGAACCGACCACTTTGATTTTGAATTTGTTAAAACCGAATCGATCGATTTCGTTTTGATCGGTTCGGTCGGTTTAATCGGTTTGATCGTTTTTTGTTCAACCCTACACAAGATGGGTGCAATATCCTCCACTATGCACCAATGTGTGAAGTACCATGCCGATAACTAAGGGGATATTTGAACATACCCACTAACTAAGGGAATGAGTAACTGATGATACATCAAAATAGACTTGTCATCACGGTCATACACATGGCATAAAGACCCATCACGAGAATACAACACCCAATTTATTGGGCCAGCTCATAAAGCCTAGGAAGAATTAGACCAATTATAGAGGCCCAGACTAGGCCCACCACTATGGAGATGTAAACAGGACCCGAATCCAAGCCCAGCAAAATCAGAGCCCAAGTCCAGGCCTGGTACGCATTCTCTCATAAAGAAGAAGATCGTTGCACCAAGAAAGAGCCTTGGAAGGACTTACACCTCCACGAACGCATCTCCATTAAGGAGGAGACTGTTACAAGAAACATCTCATTTCATTGCGCCTCACATGCTTAAGTTACACATAGAGTTAACCACGACCATTATAAAAGGTAAAGGGAACACTTGACAAATGCATGCAACTTTAACTGAGTTTTGTCCAGATTTACATCCTTCTTCCAACAGAGTTACTGACTTAAGCATCGGAGTAGCTTCGGCCACCAAAAAGTGGTCCTTGGCAGTTTAACAATTGTTTTGCAGGTTAAACTCACAGAAGAACGATTTTTGGACACATCAGTGCATTTAAAAGGAAGAAAAATAAATCAGATTTGGAGAAAACACACGCGTTCAAATAAGAATTGATGGCTCGGTGGCGACTTCATTCTTGGATGCGCACAATTGAAAGGATAAAAAAGATGAAGTTGAACCAAGTTCTCACTGCGATCATTTCCGCCATGAGTTTTCAAATCCCGCGCTGAGACGAATATGAAACCATGCGTTTCTAGAGTTTGCTTAATTTAATTTACTATTTTATTTGTGTTTCATTGTCAAATACAATCAATTTCTGAATATTGGTGAATTGCTTTCACCGATTATATCGGACTTGAAATCTAGACTAGTCGATAGTTAATAGTATTTTTTTGTTAACATTCGAAGCATGTTTTAATTGATTATGTTGAAGTTGTGATTGTGTATGTCGTAACAAGACACTCTATGCTAGGGGTTTATACTTTTGTTGAAACTGATTGTGAATTTTGAAAAATCTTTGTGTTATTAACGATCACATTATCAATGCAAGCAAGTATTGGTCATCCCTAACGCTTTTCACTTTTATGAAAATAGTATGTTAGGTTTAAACAATTCTCGAAGAACCTATGGTGGATTTGATGCATTGGTTCGCTTCCCAATTGCCATATTAATTCAATTTTTAGTTGCTTAATTTTATTTCATTAATTTAAATATTTTCAATCACCGTAACCCCTTTTTAAATTAATCTAAATATATTTTAGTTTTCGATTGTGTCTTCAATCCTCATGGGATGGACCAGTATTTTTCATTGTCTACTAGTTAGACAGCCGTGCACTTGCGGTATAACAATTATGTTTATTAGCCTATTAATTTAGGTTAGTAAAATCTGCATCACTTAACACTTGGAGTTTGTAGACAGATTTTTTTGCTATGATAAAGTTGGCCATGTGGATGTCAAAATCTTGATTTTGATTTCCTCAAGATTCATAGATGGTGGTATTTTGTGGGCTTGACTTCATGGGTATTGGGCTTGAAAATCTTTGGTATTTGACAATGCATGTGTGAACTTCCAATGGACTTTCTAGTTGTTGAACTTGGACTTATTGTGACACTGTGTATGATTTGGGATTAGTACTTGAATTTCTTACAAAATACACAAAGTACACGTAATGAAATATTTGTTATTATATAATTGGATTTAGCAATTGATATTTAGGGCCATAAAATGCCTCATTTATATGCTTATCAAATCACCCAAACCTACGTTTTGTTAGTCCTCGATCAAAAGAAAATAAAATAAAGAATAAAATCTAGCTCACTTTTGTAGGAATCACGATTATATTTAGCATATGCAACAAGTCTTTCAACCTCTAGGTTACCCTAGTGGACGAGTTATAGTCTTGTAAGGGTTTCCAGAGATGATACCCACAAACATCGGTGATACTTGAGACTCAAGACTCTACCCAAGATTTATGCAATCTTTTCTTTATTTTGCCTCAGAGAGTTTCTACCCAATTTCTCAATGAATAAAGGACATAATCGTCTTACCTATCTGTCTAATATTAAGTAGATAATAGACATTAATAAGCATTTTACATAAGCCAAAGATTGTCATTCAAGCTTACACCAAGAGTGTGAATACTAGCATATTTGTTACAGATTTCAATTTAGAGTGGACCATCTTAAGATTACTTACAGAATAATTGTTTTGACTTCAAATATCACAAGATAATAGAATTGCTCAAAATGAATCATTCAGAGATTTAACTAATTTCTCTCAATGTATGTGAATAAGATGATAAGGATTTGAGATACTTCATATACTAAGCAAAAGATAGAAAATCAAGAGTTGAGAAGATATGATCTCAAGAAAGAATATCATCCATTGAAAATGTTGACTTTATTCACCACAACTTTCTCAATTTAGCCTCCACATTATGGCCATACCTTTCTAAGGATCATAGTAGAATTTTCACTAGGTTGTAATGGGGCTTAGGACAAGGGTAAACAATGATGGATAAAGATAATGAATGTGCTTTTCAGAAAGAAGTCTTTCTGAAATTTTAATGTTTGACTCAACTCCTGCTTTAATTGCTTTTGAGTTTTCTTGTTGATGGTAAAATACTACACTTTTTTTTATCGTAGTAATGTACAAGATGATATTTGATATTGAAGCTCTTTGTAGGTTTTGGTATTGTGGAGTACAAATCGACTATGATATACCTTTTGTTTGACAACTCATCTCGAACTCTTCTTAGAAGCACAAGGGACATGGTGAACACATTTGGGTAATTAGTGGGTTGAAATTGGTGGTTAGCAGGCTAAACAACAAAATACCAATATAACAAGCTTCGAATTGGTTCCAAGGGTAAACAACAAACAGGGTTGGAAACAAGGCTCAAACTAGAAAAGGAAAACTATTTTCATTTCCATACATTGATATAGATTCTATGTCTTGGGTGAACTTCAGAAAGAACTATGGTGAAATGATTCAACTTTGATTTTGTTCTCAATATTTGACAAAAACAAGAAAAATATAGAGATCATGCAGCGAGAAAATGACAAATTCAAGAAATTTGGAATTAGCATTTAATCCTAAAAAAGAAGAAAGGCTAGAAAACTCGCAAGGTTAAGTCTCCACTGGTATTATTTAAGTTCTCTAAAGAATCAATCCACTTTTCAACTTTAACAAGAACACATAGCTAGGGCACAACTCAACATGTGTACTATCACGCAATTTCTAGCCAATGTGTACTATCACTCTTGTTTATAATTAACTAACTACTAGACTTCTTGGCTAAAATCCTACGATTTTATTCGTATGAGTTGAGGTTTATGGAACTTAATCTCATCATAGATAAATACTTTTTTTTTTTTAGAATTGGGCCATTTACCCTTTTACATATTTATTTCCATGCCTGAAGGCTATATGATTTACCCTAAAGGGCTAACCATACTAGGCCCAAAGGCTACAATATTGTTGTCACTCAATATCCTCGTCACCTCTATCTCGCATGAAGACTTGTTTTCACTCCGGTCCATCACCTCCACCTCGTATGAAGACTTGCTTTCACTTTACTCCGGTCCAGTCCATCTAAGTAGCTACATTCAATACCTGAAGGCTTATCAATGGTGGAACACATGTGTTTCTAATAATCGGGCAAAAATTCACAAAATCCTAACTGGTCAGTCTCGAACCTGCGACCTCTAACAAAGAGAGTGGATGTCCGATCAACTGAGCTACAATTGGTGGACCATAGATAAATACTCAAACTACAAAGCATTTTTTAATGACCAGTGGCAAAAGACGTCTTTGAATTTGAAATACCCCCAACTTTGAACCGAATATTGTCCTAATGTTTTAAAGTAAGAAATTGCAGATCAACTAAGAACTGATGAAAACAATAAGAAAAAGAAAGGGATTACCATAAGCTCCTTGGTGCTCATGTGAATGTAACCTAATTCTGATACACATGATCCCATCCACTTCTTGACTCTTGTACTCGATGAAAGTTGTAATCATTGACCATTTACTTTGAAAACACTACCATCCTTCATATTCTCGATTTCAATATCTCCATGTGAAAAAACTGTTCAATCTTCAAATGGTCTGGACCATCGAGATCTTAACTTGCCAGTAAAGAGATGCAAACGAGAGTTATACAACAAGACATTTTTGCCATGAGTGAATTCCTTTTTCAAAATCATTTTGTCATGGATTGTCTCCATTTGATCTTTGTACTTTTTAGCACGCTCATATGCATAATTTCTGGAGTGTTTTATGGGTTCCAACCTTGTCAAGCTCAAAGTTCAACTTCTCAATTTCCCAATAAGCATTGTGTTCAAGCTCAACTGAAAGATGGCACAAACCCTTCATCGAAGGGTTGACTGTTTTCTCTAGGATACGTTTGATTTCCCTATTTGAAACCTCCACTTGGCCACTAGTTTGCGGGTGATAAGGTGTAGCCACCTTATGATTGATGCAATATTGTTTCATTACTCTATCAAAGGCACAATTACAGAATTGTGTCCCTTCGTCCCTAATAATAACACGAGATGAGCTGAAACGAGCAAAACTATCTTTCAAAAAGCTAATCACAACCTTATGATCATTCATTCTACATGTTTTTGCTCCCTCCTATTTGGACACATAGTCTACTCGCACAAGAATATACTCATTTCCATATGAGTTTGAAAAAAGTCTTATGAAATCTATACCCCATACATCAAAGATCTCAAATATACGAATTAGGTTGAGAGACATCATGTTCCTACGCCTTATACTTCCTAAGCGTTGGAAACGATCACATGACTTACGATAAAGATGAGCATCAATGAACAAGGTAGGCCAATAAAAACCACACTACAAGATCTTTGCATAGGTTTTCTTTGAACTAAAATGGCCACCACATGCGTGGTCATGGCAAAATTAGAGAATATTTTGTTGATCACTCTCAGAAGCACATCTCCTAATGACTTTGTCAGAACAATACTTGAAGAGGTATGGGGCATACCAAAAGTAATATTTGGCCTTGGATAAAATTTGAATTTGTCTTGTTTTGATCAATGGTCAGGCACTTGGAAAGTGACATGATAATTCGCAAGGTCTGCAAACCAAGGAGGCCTTAAAAGTGAATGGGAGGGACATCATCATTAATTGGTCATCTGGAAATGTTTCAATTATGGGTAGTGACTCTCTCTGATTCTACAATCATCCTAAATAGGTGATTCGTGACCACATTCTCTGTGTTTTTCTTATCTCTGACCCTGAGATCAAACTCTTGAAGTAACAAGATCAATCGGATCAAACATGGTTTAACATCATTCTTAGATAGAAGATACTTAAGATAATGATTTTGGATCCTATACAGTATGATCAAAACATATCAAGGGCAAAGATGACTGCTAACAAATCTTTTTCCGTAGTGGAGTAGTTGAGTTTTGCACCATCGAGAGTCTTACTAGCATAATGGATCACATGGGAACATTTGTCTATCCACGACCCCAAGATACTGCCTATGGCATAATCATAGGCATGGCACATTATCTCAAAGGGGGCACTCCAATCCAGAGGTCAAATGATGGGTGCTTAGGTAATCTTTAACCACTCAAATGCCTTCAAGCACTCTTCATTGAACTCAAATGAGACATCCTTGCTTAAATGTGTGCACAAGAGCCTCGCGATTTTACTGAAATTTTGATGAAATAACAGTAAAAGCCAACATATCTTAGGAATGATTAAACATCCTTAACATTTTTAGGAGGTGGGAGACTAGCTATAATATCAATTTGTGCCATGTCTATTTCGATACTCTCTCAAAAACAATGTGGACTAATACAATTCTCTCATTTACCATGAAATGACACTTTCCCAAAATGAGAACAAGGTTTTTCTCCTTACATCTTTCTAGCACAGGTGTTAGATGAGATTGACAAAGATCAAAACTTGAACCAAAATCAGAGAAATCATCTATGAAAACTTCTAGAAACCTCACTATCATGTCTGAGAAAATACTCAACATACATCGCTAAAATGTTCCGAGTGCATTGCACAAGCCAAGGGGCATCTGCCTATAGGAAAAAGTGCCAAATGGACATGTAAATATGGTTTTCTCTTTAATTTTTGGAGCAACTAGACTTTGGTTATAGCAAGAGTAACCGTCTAGGAAACAAAAATACTTCTGACTAGCCAACTCCTTTAGCATTTGATCAATGAATGGGGAGGGGAAGTGGTTTTCCCTAGTCATAGAGTTTAGCTTCCGGTAATCAAGGCATACTCACCATCCGGTTTGGATTCGAGTTGGCACCAACTCATCAACATGGTTTTTCACAACGGTCATACCTGATTTCAGAGGAACAACCTAAATAAGGCTAACCCATTGATTACTTGATATGGGGTATATGGTACCTACATCTAGAAGTTTAATGACCTATGCTCGCACAACTTCCTTCATCACATAGTTTAGTCTTTTTTTGTGGCGTTCTAGAGATTTTTTCATTATCTTTAAGATGATTTTATGCATCTTGAATGACTTATTCCTTTGAAGTCTGCAATAGACCAACCAATTGCCTCTTTGTGATTTTGGAGAATTTCCACTAACTTACCTTCCTGTTCTTTATCTAAGTGAGTAGAAATAATGACAAGCAAGGTATTAGTGTCTCCTAAGAAAGTGTATTTCAAATGGTTGAGCAATGGTCTGAGTTCTAGCTTCGGTGGCTCAACTAATAAAGGAATTTGTGGCTTGCAACCAATGGGTAACGACTGTACCTTTTGTTTCCAAGTATTGGTGAAAAGTAAAGTTATAGAGTCAAGCAATCAATTGATTTCTTTAATAGTATTTTCCTCATCAAGGTCCAAACCAAAATGGGCCAAACACTACTCCACAGGTCACAATAGAATTGTCTCAAAAACTTTTCATTGAGGCTTTCTATCATGTTCACTTCCTCCCGACATTCTTCCTCAACCGGGTGTTGGACACTATGGAATACATTAAGCTAAACTGTCACATTGCCAAATGACAACTTCATGGTGCCATTTCTGTATTGAATGATTGCATTTGATGTTGCTAAAAATGGGTGACCTAAAATGACATGGATTTGGTTTTTGGTATTAGCCACTGGTTCCGTGTCCAACACAACAATAACTTATCAACCTGAGCAATAACATCTTCAACAATTTCGCTTGGAATTTTGATCGACCTGTCAACCAACTGGAAAGTGCTTTAACTCCCCCAAACCTAAGGACTTGTATACTAAAAATGGAAACAAGTTGAGACTGGCTCCTAGATCTAACAAAGCTTATTTGATCTCATTATCTCCCATCCTTAAGGCAATTGTAAGACAACCATGGTCTTTGTATTTGACAATGATTTTCTGTTGGATATTAGAGGTTGATTGTTCAACTAAGAATGCTTGGTGAGGAACATTAGTTTTCTTTTTCATGTGCAAAGGTCCTTGAGAAGCTTGACATAAGAAGGTAGTTGCTTAATGAATTCTAAGAATGGTATGTTGATATTCACTTGCTTAAACACTTCTAAGTTGTCAACATTCAAATGGCCCTTTTTGGTGGCACGCGTCTTTCATGATATGAACCTTTTGGGAGGAAGGGTTTTATTAGTTGTGGTTCTTGGTTTTTTTGGGAACCATTATTTGCAACATTTCTTGTACAAAAAATTGACTTGGCTGTGGATCAATAATTTTATTGCTCTGGTGATTGATGTTCTCCTTGAACTTGAGGTTGATCTTGCCTCCATGCAAAATTTGGATGGTTTCTCCAACGATAATTGAATTTCTCACTGAACGGGTTTGTTTTTTAAAGGTCTTGATGGTTTGGGTGTGTTCTTTCCTAATTTACTTTTCTGGATAAAAGATGAGACATGAATGAGCCGTATGTGTTGGTTTTGTGAAAATGGTGCAAGGAAAGGTGTTAGCTTCACTACTTGAGAACCTCATGACTTGTTGAATAACCTCAGCTGTTTTTGCTTGAGCCATAGACAAAGTTGGATTTGTTTCTTCGTATTTTTCTTGTTGGATTTGGACATCTAACTCTTCCTTCATCTCGTAAAGGCCTCCCTTTTTATTAGTGTGATCTTTCCTGGCAAAATTTCATTGTTGAGAGTTTTTAGACAATTTATCAAGGAATTGATAAGCATCTTCATCACCCAAACTCAAAAAGTTTCCTCCATTCATTGACTCAAAGAATTGATAAGCCTCTTCATCACCCAACTTACAAGTCTCAAAAGCGTGATGATGGCATCTAAGCAACAAATCTTTGAATCTCTACCATGCCTTACAAATAGGGATGGTAGTGGGGAGATTTTTTGCGGATAATTGCTCCGCCCTGGATTGTTTGTGGCAGATTGGTTTACCTCAATGGTTTTTAGGGCAGTTTTGGGGATCAAACTTGGATTCATTATTGTTTCGGGGCGGGTATGGATTTAGTCGTATCCGCCCCATAGATATCGATTTATCTATGTGTTAATAAATTTGTACCCGCGCCGTGGATATCGGTTTATCTATGTGTTATTATTAGAATGCCTTTATTACATTAATACAAAAAGGATTAAAAATAAAAAACCCTAAACCTAATTATTCAATCTCCAATTCTCAATTGCCCCTCTTATATCCGTATTCTTTTTCCTTCCCCGATTCTCTCCCTAATTCTCTCTTGAGCAAAGCAAAGAAAAAGGAAGATCCACATTCTAAAAAAGGCTCCAACCTTGAGAGAAACTTTCCAGAACTGGTCTTATTCGGAGTGGGTCGGCAGAAGTGCCTTGATGCACCACATCTACTACTTTGACTCCTCTCTCTTCCCGCTTCTCCCTACTTCTTTGTTCTTCTTCTCTACCTACTTCTCTCTTCTTCTCTACCCGCATCTCTCTTCTTCTCTACACGCATCTCTCTTCTTCTTCTTCTTCTAAATTCATGTTTCTCTCGGATCTATTTCTTTCTCAGTTCTGCTTTTTTATCTTTGATTTCACCATTCAATAGCTCTTCAACTAGTCAGACTTGAAACAACTTATAGAGGAGAAGATAATTTGGGGTTGATTAGTTGTAGATGGTGAAGTGGATTTGGGGTTGATTTCCCTGTTTTTGGGGTTGATTAATTGATTTCCCCTATTTTTTGGTGAAGTGGATTAGTTGCAGATGATGAAGTGGAGGGGATGATTAAGAAGAAAGATTTTTAAAAAAAAATTATTACGGTTAAACAGGGCGGGGCAGATATTCTCCAATCCGTATGGTGTAAAAAAAATATGATAAACAAATATTTGGGGCAGATTCGGGGATATGCGATCCCTAGTGAGGTAGGGACGAATTTGTCCAAATTCGCCCCATTCCCATCCCTACTCATAAAATTGTTCATCCTTTATTTGCCTAAAATCTTGAATTTCCTTCCGAAAAGAAATGGTTTTGGACATTGGGAAGTACTTGTTGATGAACTTTAACTTCAATTGTTTCCATTGGGTGATGGATCTAGAGGTTAACTAATCTAACTACGTCTTAGCCCTTTTCTTACAAGAAAAAAGGAAACAAGCAAAGCCTAACAAAATCTCCACTGAAGTTTTGAAACTTGAAGGTGTTACAAATTGTCAAAAATACATTGATGTGAGAGTAAGGATTCCCAAGCCATAGAAATCAGGTATTAGCAAGATCACATGTGGCTTCAACTCGAAATGAATTGCAATGGTGGGTGGCAAAACAATGCTCGAGGGTTGAGTTTGGCTTATTGGGGAAAATACTCTCGAAGAGTTCTACTACCAACGTTAACTAGGTTTTCCCTACTTCAAACAATGACGAAACACTCTCAAGTGGACTAAATGGTCTATCAGTGTGAGTCAAAGCGTACAGTATGGTTCTGTGACCAAATGCTCATACAACAACCACAACACTCAAATGGGAACTCAAACTAAGTGCAATTTCACTTAGAAGATGATGCACAAACAAGTCCTTGGTGTCTAACACACAACAAATCGATTATCTTCAATCAAATGAAAAGGACAATTGATTTAAAACCCAATCTAATTGAAGTGGATAATAATTTTGAGTGCCTCAAAAGTCAATTCTCATCCTAGTAAGATTTTTCCACATGTCTTGTAAATAAGTAAGGGGTAGCTTATTACGTACAAACTCCCTAAACCACCAGACTAGGCAAATATGTGTTCTAGCTAGATTTTACTCTGTTTGGTATACTAGAACTGGCTAAGCCTTTGAAGGATGTCTTTATGATCTAAAGAGTTCTCACGAAATTAGTAACTACTTAAAATCATTCAAGAACCCATGTGTCCCTAATCACAATAAGATTAGACTAGTGTAAAACTCCGTTGAAGCACCACTCTTTAGGCTAAAAGATTAGAAATGGTTGTGTAGTCACACTGGTCTTTACCGGCGCATACCAACTGGAACTAGAGCAGCCTTGCTTTGAAAGAGTTTGACACTATCTATTATTTTTGTGAGGTCCTATGAATGGCATTTTATTGGCTCTAATTATCTGAGTTCATTTTAGTATATTTGGAAAAATTTGAACGAATTGAAGTTATGAGGTGGGTGATAGCCTTATAAATGATATATTTTAAGCCCCTAATTTTATATTTGTTATGTTATATTATATAATAAAATACTTTCATTACATGTATTTTGTGTATAATGCAGGAATTCATGTATTAATCATCAAATATGCACAAAATGATACAATGAGGCTAAATTCAATAACAATGTCCATTGGAAGATAATGCATGCATTACCAATGATTTTCAAGCCCAAGATCCATAAAGTCAAGCCCACAAAGCACCATTATCTATGGATCTCGAGAAAATTATTTGAAGATTTGGACATCCACATGGAAACTTCATCCTGACCAAAAGGAATCTCTACATATTTCACCATCTATTCTCCAACAAATTCCCTCATCTTTTTCTTATTTTATTCTATCATATTCTTTTATCTTTTCCTTATTCCACCATCCATTTTCCAACATATTCCTTTATTTTATTTTTTTATTCCACCATGTTTTTTTACTTTATTTTATTCAACCATCCATTCTACCAGCTCACACCTCTTCAACTATAAATACCCATGCTTGGAGTATACAAGGAAGGAAGGAAGAAAACCAAAGAGTTGTAATCAAATTGAGAGAAGTTGTAATATTTGTAGAGTTTAGAATAATAAGTTGAGGGAAGGCCTAGAGCTTATCATGTTTGGCTAACATCCCACCTTAGGGTGTGGGTGAGCCCATAGGAGGATAGCTCCAAGATGGTTCTCTTTTAGCTTAGTTTATTTCCAAGTTTATGTATTAGAGAAGCAAATAGTTAGATTGATCTTGTAACTTGATTATGTCATTAACCAATAAGGTAAGTTAGATGTTTTGTGTTCATCGTATGAATTCAATTCATGCCTTCTTCTACTACTACTTAAGTTCAAGATTAGATAAGTTTCTATCATTGCAATTTCTCTAACAAGCTCCTACTTATAATGTTTACATATTATTAGTCTAAGTTTCATTTTGATTTATTAGATATTTGGTGTTTCATTTAAGTATGGATTCCTTGTATGCTTTTAAATCCACATTTAATTCTTAGATTACGAATATAATTAAAGATTGAAATCAATTTGCTCATAAAGCCATATTTTTCATCCTACCTTAGGATGTATTAATGAATTTGGAATGATTAATCTAAGAGTGGCCTAAATGTGCTATCTACTCATGATGGTAAACTCAAGGCCCTAACTCTCACATTTAGGTTTTAGTTTGCATTTTTATTTTATACACTTCAACAATTACTTCTTTTCTAACTAGGTTAAGTTTCAAAAGAATTGAAGATTAATTTTCCTAGTTTTATAGCTCTCCTTGTGGGGTTCGACACGTATTTGCCGTTATCTAACCAAATAGATAACCGTGCGCTTGCGGTATGATTTAAGATTGATCAATTTTTTGGCACCGTTGCCAGGGAGAGCAAAAGAAAATTAGTTTTTAAATAAATTTTGAATGCTTATTACTAGTTTAGCTCAGGTTCATTTTCATAGTTTAGGTGCATTTGCATTGTTTCGATAACATTTGTAGTCTAGAAACTCTGTAGCATTTTCATGTTTGCATTTTTAGACAAACTAATGTTTGCTATTTTATTTTTTTTCAATTTATCTGGTAAATGAAAAAATCTGAACATTCACGGACATCTTTCCATTTGTTCTTTGGATAAAAAATTAGTGAGAAACTAATTTTTGAAGTTGGACTGCTTGTGCTGGAATTTGACTACTGCAGATGACCAATATTTGGACTCATGTTTCTACTGATTGGTAATCTTGTTTTGAGCATTTCCAAATTCTATCATGTTCTACATCTTGTCTAGTTTCTAGATCATCTTTTGGATTTCAATTTAGATAACCGGTTTAAACAGAATACGAATTCTCGCAACATCTACACAATCTGGACAATATACTATTTTTTTGAGTTCACTTCGACTTTCAGTAACCATCAGGCTGCCAAATGAATTTTTAGATTTTTTTCTAAGAAAACTTAGGTTTGTTATTAATCCATAAAAATTTGAAATCTGAAGTTCATCAAGTATTGAACTCTGCACGATTTTTCAAAGTCGATCATCAGTTCTGGAAATTTCCAACAATACACCGTTTTGCCAAACTTGAATGATTTTCTAAACATTGGTTCTATACTTTGTTTTTGAAGCCATCAATCATTCTCCTATTATGTAATTTTCAGGGTTTGTGCAAAATGATACTTGGGGGAGAGCTTTGATGAACTTAGTGAATAATGGAGGATACTTTGATCATAATTATGACATTTTTTGTTTTCTTTGAGTGATTGTGAGGATTTAAATTTGTACTATTAAGTTGTAATAACTAAAATAGGGTCTAAGATACAACTGGAAGCAAAGTGAGGTACCTATCTCAACCCATTTCGAATTTCTTGCAAGAAGTGTTTCTAAAATGTTTTTTAGTGTTTAAATTTTTGCAAGATATCCAACCGTGCTAAACTACATAAGAGCGGACCTGACCATTTGCAACTGAGTGGGGTTTGATCACCTACCTCATCACTCCAATACGTTCAAACTTGGCAAAATTTAATAAAATGAACTCAGATAACTAGAGCCAATTATAAAGGTGTTCATAAGACCTCAGAAAAGGAATAGATTATGATTGAACTCTTTTGAAGTAACGCTGCTCTAGTGCCAATTGGTATGCACTGGTAAAGACCAATGTGACTGCACCGCCATTTCTTACCTTTTCGCCTAGAGAGTAGTGCTTCGATGAAGTTTTTCACAAGTCTAATCTTATTTTGATTAGGAACATAGGGGTTCTTGAAAGTTTTTAAGTGACAGCTAAATATCGTAAGAAATCTTTAGATCTTAAATATGCCCAGCTTAGCCAGTTCTAGCATACTGAACAGGGTAAAACCTGGCTAAAACGCATCTCTGCCTACTGTGGTGATCTAGGGAATTTTTACGTAATAAACTACCTCTTACTTACTTACAAGACATAGGGGAAAATCTAACTAGGGTGAGAATTGATTTTGAGATGTTCAAAATCATTCTGCACTTCAATTAGATTGGGTTTTAAAAATCAGTCGTCCCTTGCACTTAATTGAAAATAATCAACTTGTTGCTTACTAGATGGATAGATAGGAATTGATTGAGCCTTGCTTGAGTGTCATGATTAGTGTCCCTCTTTGGGTACATTTGCATATTGCATTTAGTTTAGGTCATATCATCTAGGTTGCATAAAATTTTAGTCATTTACAAACAAAAACGTTTATAAAAAAAATAAAAATCAATCAAGATTGATTCAAGTTTAGTGTCAAGGAGTTTCTCTTGTGTTAGGAGCCATACAATTATGGATTTTCATTAGGAAGATGATGACAATGCTGAGGTAAATTACTTTGCCTCAGTAAACCAAGGTCAACCCTTAGAATCAAGTTTTGGTTATAACAATCATTTTTCACAAAATGGATATGGAAACTAACCACCTTGGAATCAACACCAACCCAATTGGGGTTATGAACCTTTTAGGTCCACACCATTCTTTGATCCCCAATATGTGCATAACAATAAGTCTTACGTTAGTTGTCCTACAATGCCTTCGGTAGAGACCAATCCATACCACGTTATGCAAAATATGTAATCCACATCATCTTCATATCCAATTAGCTCATGGGAGAAAACTAACATTTCTCCTTCATTCCAAGAGAGCCTAGATCAATATATGCAATCCTCAAGTCATTCCCTACGAGAAATAGAAAAAATTCAGCAGGTCACTAACCATTTTTTGTCTGAAATTTGGGATTTAAGGGTTCAAAATGATGCATTGATGAATGTTGGGGATGAATGTGAAAAAAGTCTATTAGAGGAGATTGAGAGATTTGATGACCTGTGCCACATTGATATACCTATATCAACAACAAAATGCATGGACAAAACATGTGAGACAGTGTGATAAGGAAGGATTGTGGGTGAATCATGAGTGTTGTGTTCAAGATAAAATTAGTCATGGCGATTCTATACCTAACCCTGTGCTTATTGATGTAAATCCTATGTACACACAAGATGTTGACATAAGTGATTATTCAATTGAACAGCCATGTGACTCTTGTGATCTTTTGACCATTGTTGGAACATCCATATCCAATACAAAGATGAAACCTGAGAAATTTGTTAACATTCTCCCCAGTATTAGAAAGTTCCCCGAATTTAGACTTGAATTGCATTTTTCAAAAACCTTGGGGGATTATTTTGTGAAATGTAAAACAAATTGTGAAGAACTTGAAGAAGACGATGACCTATCCGCGCTTGACTGATGGTGTCTCCTAGAACACCAAATTGATTTTACTCCTTTTGACAAATTGAACTCGTGTCATTCTTTTGAGGAAACATTTTCTAAGCTAAAGATAAAATTTAATCTTGAGAGGTTTCCTTGGATTCAATTGTGGGGTATGTCAAATCAATTGCACCTTATTGTCCCGTATAATCATGTTTGGCATGACCCACAAATTTTTAGGTTGTTATTGTATGATTTATTGTTGGACTAAGATTTGAGTGTATATGTTAGGTCAACTGAATTAAAAAAAAAAGGGAAAAATCACTTGACTATGATTTGATTGGAGCCTACTTTTGATTATTAACAGAAGTCATTTGAGCTCTCATATCGTTCAATGGTATACCCTTTCCATTTCTATTTATTATTGTTTCTCTTGTTCATGGTCGACCCACGGTGTCTTATTTTAAAACATTGAGGACAATGTATGATTTAGGTTTTTTTTTTTTTTTTTTGGGGGGGGGGGAGATATTTCATTTGAAAATGGGTTGTCCAATTTATTAAGTCAATAAAAAATTGTTATTTTTCGTCTTTGTAATCCGAGTACTTATCCATGATGAGATTAGGTTCCATAAATCTAGTTGCAAAGGCATCTGAGTGTAAGATTTAAAACTATGGAAGTTAGTAGTTTGTCAATATTAGACAATAGTATGTACTACTTATAAGCTAGGCGTTTTCTAAGAGTTTGCATTGAGAGTTGTGTTTTAGTTTCGATGTTCTTGTTTAAAGTTGAAAAGTGGAATAGTTATCTGGTGAACATGAGAATAATAGTGGAGACTTGAACCCTGTGAGATTCCTAGCCTTTCTCCTTTTTAAGGGTTATAAGCTAATTATGAATTTCTTGAGTCCTACATTATCTTGTTGCACGATATCTATAATTCTTGGTTTCTGTCAAAAATTGAGAATAAAACATCAAATTTGAATCATACCACTATAGTACATTTTGAAATTCACCCGAGGCAAAGAAACCATGTTATTCTTGGGAAATGAAGAAAAGTCATTATTTGCTTAGATTGGGCCTTTTAACCTTCCCATGTATTGTTTAACTTTGGAGCCAGTTTGAAGCCTGTCATATTAATAATTTTGTTGTTAATCCACCAAGTGATAACCCGAAAATAACCCAATTATAATTTTCCTGACCCTTGTAGTTTTGAGAAATTTGGAGATGAATGATTACAAAGAAAGTTTTATCATAATCAATGGATAGGTACTTACTTCTTAGTGCCAAAACAAGGAGAAAAGAGCTTCACATTCCATTACCATTTTGTACAAGGCTTTAAAACAAAAACACAAGTAGCCTTGGTTTTCCACAACCATGAAGATGTAAAACTCTTTAATAGGGGTGGGCAAACGGGTCGAGGATCCGCGGATTCAAATCGATCCGGACCGTTTTGCTCTAAACGGTCCGGATTTTAATTTTGTATTTTTAGATACGGTCCGGATCGGTTCGGATCCGTTATAAAACGGTCCAGTCCCGGTTCCTATTATTTAAAAAGAAACGGTCCGGGTTGAACCCGTTTCAAATCACATTTACTGTTACAAGTTAAAAATTAAAATACTAAGTCTAAACCTAAATTGGAAGTTGCAGATTGAACTAAAGAGGAGAAAGTGAGAAACAGAGCCCTCTCTTCTCTGTAGCCGCACAGCCCGCACCCGCATGCCGCATCCTTTCCGGTCTTCTCTTCCCCTCTCTTCTTTGTAGCCGCACGGCCCGCACCCGCATCCTCTCCGGTCTTCTCTTCCCATCTCGATCGAAGAAGAAGAATCTCTCCATTTCTTGAAGAATATCTGTAGAAGAAGAAGGATTTGTAGTGTAGAGAGCTCTTGTGATCTCAGATTGAGACCTCTTCCTCCACCAGGTTCGTCGATCCTTTATGGTGCACTTGCTGCTAATCCCTTGCAGTTGATTCCCTGTTAATTGATATGCAAAAGAAGTATTCCCTGGTCCTTTACATAGGAATATTTGCTGCTGATTTCAAAAATAGATTCCATCACTTCCAAGATGGGTCATGTTCATGCAAGGATTATTGGTGAATTACACTTGTTGCAAATTGTTCCTCGATTTACTCCTTGACCGAAGATCTCATTGCAGTTTAGGTTCACTCAGCTGTCTAGCCCCAGCATCCCTTGCTGCTTGAGTATTAGCTCAACAGTTCAGAAAGCACCACAAGGATTTCTTCACAGATATTTAGCAACTCCAGTTGTAGTATGGGAGTTGTGGATGGCATTTATCCAAGTACATTGACACTGCCACTGACATGATGTCGCATATAAACAAGAAATTAGCCATATTCAATTACTCATCAATTCTATTTTGATTGCAGTCTTAAATTATATAGTTGTAGGTATCATCATGTTTGTATACACATTACAACAAAGCTAGCCTTTATTCATTAGGAATTTTCCTAGTTGAGTACAAGCATGTTACATTTAAACTTCTTGATTGATCATAAACAACAGAACATAAGTTTGTGAATTTGAATTTGACTGTACATGGTCTCAGCTACTTGCTGAATTTGTTGCCGAATTTGCTGAATTAAAATGTGCACCTTGGTGACTTATGATTGTATCTTGAACTAAGTACAAAATGAAAAATAAATTGATGTGTAATTTTGAATCGTGGAAACCAGACCGTTTCAAACGGTTCGAGTTAGGTTCGGTCCCAATGTTCAAAATGAAGGAATCCGGACCGGACCAGATCCGTTAAATGTAAACGGTCCGAGTTAGGTTCCTCAAAAGGAGTTAAGCCAATCCATGAAATTCAACACTTATAGAAAACCTCTAACCTTATCAAAAGTACTTTTGTTTGTCCTTAACCTTCAATGTTACCCTTTCCTAAGCTCCGTTACAACCTAGTCAAAAAAAATTTATCCTTATGAAAATATAACCGAAGTGTGGAGGGTGAATTAAGAAATACTGTGGTGAATGAATCAACATTCTCAGCGGATGATATTCTTTCTGGAGATCATATCTATTATATTATCGAATTACAATCTTTTGTCTTGTACGTGAACAATCGCTTATCCATTGTTTTATCTTATTCACATACATTTGAAAGAAAATAGCCAAATCTCTGAGTGATTTCGTTCGGAGTGATTATATACCTTGTGAGATTTGAAGTTGAAACAAATTTTCTAGAATGTGATTCAGATATATGTCCACTTTTAAACTGAAATTTGCAACAAAGAAGATGATCAAACTCTTTATATAAACTTGAATGAATAATTCCTATGTCTTTTAAATAGTGCTTACTGAAGTCAATTATTGACTTAATATTGATTAAGAAGTTATAGGAATACATATCTTGAAGCTTACGCATTCAAATACGAACTCTCTGAGGTTAAATAAGGAAAGAGTTATTTTTAACTAAATTTTTTAGTCTGAGTCCCGAGTATCACTAATGTTTGTGGGCATCATCTCTGAAAACCCTCACGAGACTACAACTCGTCCATTAGGGGAAACCTAGAGGTTTAAAGGCTTATTACATATGCTATATGTATTCGTGATTCCTACGAAAGTGAGTTAGTTTTTATTCTTCTTTTGTTCGAGGACTAGTAAAATGTAGGTTTGGGGGGATTGATAGCCTTATAAATGATACATTTTAAGCCCCTAATTCTATATTTGTTATGTTCTATTAACTAATAAAATACTCTCATTATGCATATTTTGTGTATAATGTAGGAATTCAAGTATTAATCATCAACTATGCATAAAATGACACAATAAGGCTAAGTTCAACAACAAAGTTCATTGGAAGATAACACATGCATTACCAATGATTTTTAAGCCCAAGGTCCATAAAGTCAAGCCCACAAAACACCATTATCTATGGATCTCGAGAAAATTATTTAAAGATTTGGACATCCACATGGCAATTTCATCCTAGCCAAAAGGAATCTCTACATATTCCACCATCTATTATGCAACATATTCCCTTACATTTTTCTTATTTTATTCTTATTTTATCCTACCATATTTTTTTATCTTTTCCTTATTCCACCGTCCATTTTCCAACATATTCCCTTATCTTTTTCTTATTTTATGCCACCATTTTACTTTACTTTATTCTACCATCTTACACCTCTTTACCTATAAATACCCCATTCTTGGAGTATACAAGGAAGGAAGGAAGAAAACCAAAGAGTTGTAATAAAATTGAGAGAAATTACACTACACCAAAAGGCCTGTTTAGCTACGCGGAGATGGCCACGGTTCTAAACCGTTGGTTTATTTGCTACGGCCAAAAACCGTGGCTATAATGACCAACGGCCTAAAACCATGGCTAAAAAAAGATGGTCACGGCTCAAAACCGTTGGTTTATTTGCCACGGCTCAAAACGTGGCTACACTACAACACAAATGAAAAACGCTGAAAAAAAACTTGGGCGGGCTTTTTGGCGCTCGATTCTTTCCTCTCCTTTTACTTGGCGCTCGACGTAGAGCTCCTCCTTCCCTGCTCCTCCCTCGACTTCCCTACTCCCTCCACTCGACTTCCTCCTTCCCTGCTCCCTCCACTCGACATCGACCCTCCCTGCTCCCTCGACTTCCTGCTCCCTCCCTCGTCTTCCTTGCTCCTCCCTCGACTTCACTCCTTCCCTGCTCTTCCCTCCTTGCTCGGCGTCTTCAACCTCCAAACCATTTTGCAAAATCGATCAGCGACTGCAGATTCTCTCGTACAGGTACTCTCTCTCTCTCTCTCTGCTTTCTTTTTGTGTCTTCTATCTTAGTTTTTATGGGGTGCTAAGTGTTTGATTAAATTTTTGAAGAGTGAATTGAAATGTGTTTGTATTTCTCACATCTTATGTTTTTTGCTCTCCTACTCATATGTTCATAGATGAAGGATCTGTGACGGTGTTTTCATTTATCTCTTATTTATCCCTCATATGGTTTCATTGTTTTGTTCAAAGCTCTAAACCTTGTTTATCAAAAGGCTTCTTGTCCTTAAGAAAGATTTGGATATGAGTTCATTCATCTTTAGAATTTCTTTATATCCAAATTATGATTTCGAAGAATCTCTATATGATGTGATTTACTGTTTATTTATCACCCATTTGCAATTCTCTACAATGGGTTTCAAGTTTTTCCACAAGATTTGGATCAAACAGTGTTGAAGTACTGAGTTTTTATCTTAATTCCAGTGGGATTATAATTGAGGACACCCTTTCAAATAGGTTCATGCCTTTATGATGAAAAGTATAGACTAAAGGGTCATATGTTTTGTTCCATCTCTGTCACTTAGTTGCTTAATTATTCCCCACTCTTCTCAAATAGATTATTGTCCATTAGGATAAAGGTTTGGTTACCACTTATTACATGTCTAGGACTTCCAACTAGAGGTAACCTTTCTTAGTGGATAAAGAGCTTTTTGTTGCTCTATTTGATGTCTACATACATTGAATTATACAAATGTGTTTGAAATAATCGATACAGATTAGAAGACTTCATTCTAGAGTCATATTCCTTGGTTATTTTAGTTCGACTTTCTCCCAAATGAGGTCACATTTTTAAGACAATTAAGATGCTTGAATTAAAGTGTTGTTGATATAACTGTCCTTAATACATCTATGTTATCATATCAGTTGTTTCATTTTTTCAGATTTATGAAATGTTTTGAAGTCTTTACATTGAAGAGTGTTTATATTTTTCGATTTAGTTTGCTTGAGGTCATTAGTCTTTACATGTTTCTCTAACACCTATACTTATTTTTCAGTGAAAAAACAGGAAGGGAAGATAAGGTATGATATAGTACGAAGCAGCGAATTCTGCAGTTCATTGTGCTGGACAGAGTGCTGAATTTTTGCTGCGTGCTGTTGCTGCTCTGTTACTTGCTGGTTTGTGGTCAGGGTGCTTGTATACGGGAAAAGTCGGGTGCCGGGCTGGCGTGATGCGTTGGATCTTTGCAAGTTGGTAGGATGGTCATTGGCATTTATAGTTTGTTATTGCAATTTGCATTTTGAACTTGCAATTTTATTTGCAAGTTGCAAGGAGTAATTTGCAAGATGCAAGTTTGTTTCTAGAGAGAATTGATGTTGACTGATGAATCATTAGGCTGGTTGCTAGTATTCTTCTAGTCATTAACTCTTTAACAAGCTTTGTCTAATCTTTTCCAGCTCACAACAAAAGAACTTGGTATGAACCTTGACAAGGTGGAACTAGATATGCTTGGCACTTGCAAAAAGATAAGTTACTCTTGAGACTAGGTATTTTTTTTCTCTCCATGTTGACCTAACTTCACTGCAGAATAGGCCATAACATGCGACAGAATTTGGAAGAAAAGGAGTTCATAATGTTAAGCCTTAGCATTTGGAAGAAAACAGGGGACTATCCACATTCATATTAAAACCAAATGTTGTCTATTAAATATATCAGATTTGACCAACAGAGAAAAGAATTTGCTTCTGTTGATCAATTGTTGTGTGTGCGCAATTCCTATATTTTTCAAGCCTCCCTGTGGTACTTAATTTGTTATTTGAATTTCGCTTGTTTCATCTAGATTGGTCTCAGTGGAGCACTGGAGACTTTTTGTGGCCAAGCATATGGTGCAAGGCTGTATGGAATGTTAGGAGTGTATGGTGCAATGTGGTAAATATTTTTCTACTCTTATTAATTACAATCTTATGGTTTGTTAAACTTTATAGTCTTAAAGCTACCTTGTCTCAAAAAATGCAATCACAATCCTTGCTTTCAATGCATGTGCAGTGTGAACACTGAAACTGTTGCGTTCATGTTGATTTACGGATTCAGTGTTGTAGTAAGGTATACCCGTTTAGTTTTATCCAAAGTTATATTTTCTTGTCTTTGATTGAAAGAAACTCATCCTTACTAGATGACAGCACAAGGGTGTCGCATGAGTTGGGAGCTGGAAACATTGACAAAGCTAAGAATGCTAGCAAGAGGTGCAAGTGGTCCATTTAGAAGCTGGTGGAATTCAGGTATTGAAATGCATCAAAGCAAATATGAATTATGTGGATGCTTTTGCCCATCCCTTCCATTAAATTCTCATTCCCATGGTTTATCCCTTTACTCTAGTTCACTTAGAGTTTTGATTCTTCTTTTTCAGTGAAAAAGGGGTCTTTGAACTTGTAAAGTTTTGATTTTGGAATGAAAAATGGGTACTGAAGAAGACAACAAGAACGCCATTTCTCAAGAGCATGGCGAGGCTTCATCCAACGCAGCAACACCACCGGCTGTTGTACCAAATCAAGAGGTATTTCCTATCTTGTGCATATATGATTGAATGGTTTTGTTTGATAAAGGTTGGTTTTTTAGTTTTTGGGTATCTGTGATTTAACCAATATAGGAATTCTGGGTTGTTTCTGTCATGGGGATTTGTTTGTTTGTTGTTATCTGTGATTTAACCAATATAGAATTGGCAAGAAGGCTGAAGGAATTATCTTATAATCTCACTGCCTTCAGTGTTCCTTTATGCAGGATACTGAAATTGACCAAGATAAAGGAGCATCGCCACTTCTCGCAGAGGCTGCAAAAGGTAACAACAAAAGCAAAGAGAAGGTTGATCAAAATCAAACTTCCCCTACCAGTAGGGCGTCTAAGAAAATGGTTAAAGATGGTTATCAACCCTCTGATGCTGGCAAGGAAGAATATATCCATGTTCGCGCTAGAAGAGGCCAAGCTACAAACGACCATAGTCTTGCAGAAAGAGTAAGATTTGTATCCAGAATTTCAGTTTCTATGACATTAATAGTTGCTTATTGGTTTAAGTTCATTTGTATTGCGTCTGCATAACAGGTTAGAAGAGAAAAAATCAGTGAAAGGATGAAGTTTCTTCAGGAGCTTGTACCTGGTTGCAACAAGGTGATTTTCTGGAGCTTATGATTTATGCTTTGCAATTTGTTTATTGTTTCACCAAAATTTACTTCAGGCGTAGTTGTTTATTTGCATGGGATTTTCTTGAATTTGATTGTTGCCAGTTTGATTGCTGCCGGTTTTTTGTTGTTGTTGCCAGTTTTTTTTTTGTTGCCAATTGATTGCCAATTTTTGTTGTTGCCAATTTATTTCTCAAAGAGTGAAATATCAAAGTGTTAACTAAATATTGTTTCTGGTAAAAAAAATGATATTTCAATTTTTTTTTAATTCAATTTATAGAAATTGGGCCCCTCAAGCAAATCACCAATTCTTCTTATATTGTTTTTGCAGAGCTGATGGTTCTGGGCTTCATTTCCCTACTATTGACATTTTTCCAAGCCTACATTGCTAAAATTTGTATTCCCAAGGGAGCTTCGAAATCAATGTTGCCTTGTTCTTATAGAGGATCCCCTAAGGAAGATACTAAGGGCAAGGATGCTACTGAGGAGCATCGCCAAAGGCTTTTATGGAATGACCGTAGATTGTTAGCAGGGGCAGCACCTGCTTCATGCAAGAAGGTAATTTTGAATTGTACATAGCTAATTTCAGGTTTTCCTTTTCAAGTCACTTGATTATATCAACAGTTAGTCACTATTGTTACTCTAGTTAGATGGATAGAAAATCTTCACATTGCACTTTAGAAATGGTTTCCTAACATGTGGTTTACTACACATCGTCACTAATCCTTACATTTTCTTGTTTTTGTTTTCTCTTATCTTCAGGGTTATGAAACACTTTAGAAATGTTTTCTCTTATCTGCAAGGTACTCTCTGCATGAACATCTTGTTGGCTGCCCAGATTAATTAAAAGTTATTGTGACTTAATGAGTTTGGTTTTCTACTGTTAGTCCTTGAAATCACTTCGCAACTGGTTTGCTTATGGCATGGTTAACTCATTTGGTGTTTCATTTCTATTTGCAGGATGGGACAAGAACTTTGGCTTCCAGCTATACATGAGTGATCCTAGTGGAAACTATGGTGGGTGGAAGGTTGCAGCTATAGGAGCAAACAACCAAGCAGCACAGTCCATGCTGAAGCAAGACTACAAGGACGAGATCACCCGGGAGGAAGTCATCACTCTTGCACTAAAGGTTCTCAGCAAAACCATGGACAACACTAGCCTCACTTCAGATAAACTTGAATTGGCTGAAGTTTTCCTTGCACCATCTAGTCAAGTGAAGTACCAGGTATGTTCACCTGAGACCGTGAGCAAGTTACTGGTGAAGGTGGGAGTCACCCAACCTACAACAGATGATTCTTAGTCATTTTCATGGTTTGTGTTGATGGATTCAATAACATTAAGTGTCTGTCTTTAAAGCTCCATAAGCTACTCTGACTATATGGATTCTGTGTAAGTGATGAATTATGAGAATCACATGGAGTTGTATCTCTTTGTTTTGCCTGCCTATGCTAGAACAGTTTACTGGTTACGGAACGGTGATTCCTGATGATTAAGGTCAATTTTTATTTTACTTGAATCATAAGGAGCTTTATCCTTGAGTTTGTGGCATGCACCTGATTATTTTGCCATTACATACTTGGTAACATTTAAGAGCTGCCATTTGGTGCAGCTTAAATTAAGTGGGTTTTTGCTGTAGTTGTTGTTATTTAGCTTATTAGAGGTATGAAACTCAGAGAAACAGAATTTTGCAGGTGTGGGGCTGTGATTTTGCTGCAGCAGCAAAAAAAATGTAATTTTTTTCTATAATATTAATTTGCAACGGTTTTAAAACCTTTCAACAAACCAGATTTCTTTTTTTTAAATTTTGTTTTGACTGGCCACGGCTTAAAACCGTGGTACTTAATTATTGCCACGTCTTAAAACCGTGGTCAGCTTGCAACGGCTTAAAACCGTGGCCATCATGCTTGCAACGGCTTAAAACGTGGCTAAATCATCAAGCGTCCCGAACATAAAACCGTTGCTAATATGTGTTGCCACGGTTTATAGCCGTCAATGATGATTTCGCGACGCCTTTACTGCCCACGCCTCTAAGCCATGACAATTGGTTACCCCCACGGTCCCAAACCGTTGTTGATGGGTATTTTTGGTGTAGTGATTGTAGTATTTGTAGAGTTTAGAATAATAAGTGGAGGGAAGGCCTAGAGCTTACCATGTTTGGCTAACATCCCACCTTAGGGTGTGGATGAGCCCATGCAAGGATAGCTACAAGATGGTTATCTTTTAGCTTAGTTTATTTCCAAGTTTATGTATTAGAGAAGCAAGTAGTTAGATTGATCTTGTAACTTGATTATGTCATAAACCAATAAGGCAAGTTAGATTTTCGTGTTTCATCATATGAATTCAATTCATGTTTTCTTCTTCTACTTCTTAAGTTCAAGATTAGATAACTTTCTATCATTGCAATTTCTCTAACAAGCTCCTACTTATAATGTTTACATATTATTAGTCTATGTTTTATTTTGATTTGTTAGATATTTGGCGTTTCATTTAAGTATGGATTCCTAGTCTGCTTTTAAATCAACATTTGATTATTAGATTACTAATATAATTAAAGCTTGCAACCAATTTACTCATAAAGCCATATTTTTCATCTTAAGATGAGATGAGAATCTACTTTAGGATGTGTTAATGAATTTGGAATGATTAATCTAAGAGTTGCCTAAAGGTGTCATCTACTCATGATGGTAAACTCAAGGCCCTAACTCTCACATTTAGGTTTTAGTTTGCATTTTTATTTTAAACATTTCAACAATCACTTCATTCTCTAATTAGGTTAAGTTTCAAAAGAGATTTGAAGATTAGTTTTCCTAATTTTATAGTTTTCTTTGTGAAATTAGACCCGTATTTGTCATTATCTAACTCAATAGATAACCATATGCTTGCGGTATAATTTGAGATTGATCTGTGGGTAATCAGAACTCTTTCAATTGCAAATAGCCATGTCCACTTTATGTATTTAAGCACAGTTTGAAATGTTGCAGAAATATAAACACCTAAAAGCAGTCCAGAAACATTTCTTGCAATGGATTCAAAATGGGTTAAGAAAGTTAGTTTCCACTCAGATGTGGAAGATTAATCAGTTGAGTTGAACCACCATAAATAGGATGGAGAGATTTAGTAAAGAACTAGAGAAAGATATGGGTCAACCACCATAAATAGTAATGATACATCAAAATAGACCGATCATCACATCCATATACGTGGCATAAAACATCCACCACGAGGATATGGCATCCAATTTGTTGGGTAATCTCATAAAACCCAAGAAGAATAAAACCAATCAAAAAGGCCCAGACAAGGCCCACTAATAAGAAGATATAAACGAAACCCAAACTCAGGCCTGAATGAATCAAAGCCCGAATCCAGGCCCGACACGAGTTATCTGATGAAGAAGACGAACATTGCACCAATAAGAGTCATGAAGAGAGTTACGCCTCCACGGACGCATCTCCATTAAGGAGGGGACTGTTACGAGAAATATCTCCTTCCGCTGCGCCTCACATGCTTAAGTCACGCAAGGAATTAATCGCGACCATTATAAAAGGTAAAAGGAACATTTAACACATGGATGCAACTTTAACTGAGTTTTCTCCATATTTTCTTCCTTCTTCAAACATAGTTGCTAACTTAAGCATCAAAGTGCATTCGACCACCAAAAAGTGGTCATTAGTAGTCTAACATCTGTTTTACAAGTCAAACTTACAGGGGGATGATTTTTTTATGCATCAGTTTGGCGCCGTTCGTGGGGAATGACGAGTTTCCTTTCTAAAAAAATAAGATCAATAGTGACAAAGTTCACCACAATATGATAGAAGATCAACAAGACGCCAAAACAAATGACACACTCTACAGATCCTCAACCAAGCGATGATCTTAACAACTCTCCTACTGGCAACGTTCATCACAAACATCTCATGAACAAAAAGCAGCGTGAATCATTGGAACGATGGCGCCCGAAAAATCGGATCCACATCGTGCAACAACCCGAAGATCTGGCGACACTGCCACGGATCCTCGGGTAGACCTGCTCATGGCCCAGATGAACTACATGACAAAGATGCTGAAAGAAATCACCCAGAAGCGCATCCAGCCAGCTGACCCTGTTCAGGCACCGCCCCAACAAAACTCCGACAACCGAACTTCCACTACAACAGATTTGTTTTAAGCAGCGCTTCTAAAAGCGCCAGTATAGAAACAAATGCCGATTTAGATCATTGCCGACATTTTATAAAGCACCGCAAAATCTCCGAAAATAGTATGTGCCGCCAAAGGATTAACGACGATTTATATGAAGTGCCGGTTAAAATCTACATTTACAGTGCTTTGTAAACCGCTGTAATAGCTTATATAAACGCTGATAAAGAAATGGATATGTCAATTCTTTTTTGGATACAAACGCCGTATTTATAACTTTGTCATAGCGTTTTAAAGCGCCGACAAAGATTGTTTGCGATGCTTTGAAAGCGCCGATTATGTTAACAAACTTGCATAAAAAAATCAGTTTCAAGCAGCTCAACCTGCATCAATAAAAATGTTGATGCTAATTCCAACTAAAATAAATACATTGATAGCATTAAATTTAAAACTTATTGCCAATGCGAATCTGCCATGAACCCATCTTTGACTCATTGCCAACCCTATCAACAACATAAGCTTCATAGAAAATATAACAAATAAAATAGCAACACAAGGAACATAACCTTTTAACATCACATTCAACACAAGGAACATAACCCTTCATAGGTAAAACAGTATGTTCAACCATGGAAAGTTTGTAAGAAGAAAATATACCACATTCTCCTATAACAGCATGACTAATCCAAAAATGTTAGAAACAAAATAGGATCATCTGTCTTAACCATCATGTAAGAAAAACCAACATAAGTGAGCTTTGCATCCAGATATATATACATCCAAGTATAGCACATCGGTAGCCACTTTAAACCTGTAGACAAGTAATAAAATTAACAATTATATTGGTAGAGTTGAACCAAAACTCAATTGAAGCTTTGCAGCTCTCTAGCTAATTAACAATGGAGATTTCAATAGCAAAACTCGAAATTATTGTAGGAAAAATCAACAAATAAGGATCAAATATGAAAACAACTATTATCACTGATAGCATACAAAACACATCCTAGTTATTATCACTTTAAAAAACTCACTGCTAATGTGTCTCAGATCCACCATTGTTTTGATCAGTTAGTCTCCTCAATGCTTGCATCATCATAGCCATATCATCCTTCATTTTATTCATTTCATCACTGGCCACTTTCTTGTAGCCTGCCAACTCTTTTTTTGCTTCCGCAACCTCTTTCCTTGCAATCTCAATTTCTCGCCTTGCTTTTTCTGCAGCTTGAGATCCAAAGCGACTACTCGTGCCATTTTTAGATGTTGGCGTGACCCCATGTCCCCTACAACGTACACGTCCAGGTCTGTCTGGCCCGAATACTTGAGCGAAAATGTAGTCGTCATCTAAGGAGTTTAATCTCTTATCTCGTTGCACGGTAAGATTTTGTATCTCTTCCTACATTTAGAGGCACATTTAGTTGGTGAATATGGAATATAAATGGTAATGGATACCAACAATTTTAAATTGAAAAAACAACTGATCGCCTTTCTTTGAGTGAATACATCTGAATATGATCCATTTTTGCCTGTATAAGCAAGCTCAAACATCCTAATACGAGATGGGCGAACTCCTGTCATTTTCATCTTGCAACAATAGAAAATGCACACAAACGAGTAACTATATTTCTACTAAGTTGATATTCAAACCCAAAATCTCAAACATTTTGTACTTAACCTCTTCATCCTCAATTATGGCGAAGGATTTTCTGCCTGCACGATGAAACATTTGTTGTATGTCACGCCTATCTTTATTCTTATCACACAATTCCTGAATTTATTAAAAACAGATTTGAAAAACCATGTCATCAAGAATGAAGTATGCATATATAATGTAAAAACTGTTGAATAATAACAGTATGAAAGGATACTCCATGCAATAAATAAGGCCACCATTGGTGCAATCCATCAGTTACATCATCTGCAAAGTTTTTTTTTATTTTTTTTGAACCAACAGGGCCTTTAATAAAGTGGTTTGCAAATGTAAATTTTTTTGAGTTTAAGTCAAGTCTCCTGATGAATGGAGCCAAAGAAAAAAAAAAAAAAAAAAAAAGGTAAAACTAGTCTTATCCATGTTTGCCACCATAACTTAAGGTATCGCCAATTTATAGTTAATCTAAGACTCTGGTTTCCTAATTTGTTTATTATTTTTACTGTAAAATGATCTTGAACCTAACTCTATGATTTACTTAGTTTACTTCATTATATGGCAAGTCATGAGCAGGGTGTTGATAGGACTAGATTGAGCTAACATCCCTCATGAGTAAGCGCCATCCATACATAATGTTCCCACACAAAACATACTAGGAAAACACACACAGTCTAGTATTAGATTAGTTTGATAGTATTTGTTTTTTGTTTTTTGTTTTTTGTTTTTTGTTTTTTGTTTTTTGTTTTTTGTTTGTTTGTTTTTTTTTTTTTTTTTATGATCTCTGAGAGCTTCTTGTCCAATGGAGGGAGGAGAGACGACACCTGGTTGACCAGTTCACGCAGCTAGGAAATTTTTTGCTTTGTACAGAGTTTTGTTGTCTGCCTAATATTGATAACAATCAACAAAGCATTTACTGAGACAAATTCTTCAATAATTTGAATCTTTCTAACGAATGCAACAACAAAGTAAATCAGTGACAGAAGAGCAACAAACTTTCTAGTTTTAACTATGGTTAAGTGTGGCTTTTGCTGGAATATGTAAAAGCTCATTGGTTTTGCTTAGAGCATTGATAATGAACAAAGGTGAATGGACTCAAATTGGGAATATGTAAAAGCTCATTGGTCTTGCTTAGAGCATTGATAATGTAAAACCTCTACAAATCTCTTCAATGAGTACTAATAATGAACAAAGGTGAATGGACTCAAACTAGGAACTATTGACGATATGTTGCACCAGTTTGTTGTTAATTTTTTGGTGGTTTTGATAGAAATGACTAAACCATAGTGGATATTGTAAAACTTTTCTTCACTGAAGTTGCTAAATTTGGAAGAAAAGAAAAAATAAAATACAGTTTTTGGTCCTAATGAGTATGAAGACCAAACCCAAAAACCGAACCTACATCTTACAATGACGAAAAATAAGAGAGTTGCACTCATTACAAAGAGTGGGACTATGATAAATAGACCTGATTTTATTTAATTTTTAAATCATAGAACAAATGGATCCACTTCTTAAAATCCAAGGAAGTGGAACCTTCAGACTCTTTGGTGATTAATTAGTTGAAAATGTCTTAAGACTTTGAAATCAAGTTTACTATTAGAGTCCACCCAATTTGTCATTGTTGTTCGAAACAAGGGGATGGATAAATTTTGAGAAGATAAAAAAGGTGTGTAAAACCATAGGGCTTGGAACTTGAGGATGATAGTTGAAAACAAATCCTCATTCATAGGCTTCCAAATTCTGTAATCAGAGTCGGCATCATTCCCTTTCAACCTTCCATCGTATAGCTTTTGTGCTTTCGCCTGTAACTAAGGCCCCAAGAATTGCATTAGCAAAGAAAAGAAATCAATCTTCCTACCCATTCCCAACCAGGTGTCTTCCCAAATATCGATTTTGTCCTCTCAGGAAATAAAAGGCATACATATATACCCGGCCTTGAAAGTACCTCTCCAACTAAAAGAAGCTGCAGATTCAGGAGAGGTTTTGAGAATTGTATTGTCCCATGGGAGACTTTTATAATCTAGATGCTTCTAAATTAATCTCCACCAGTTCTTGGACATCCAAGCCCCATTCCTTTCTCTCATAATAGAAATGCTTATGTTTAGAAATATTGGCCCATAAGCACAATTTTGCTAGACTCAGAATGTTTCCACCAAAAATCTATGTTAAGAGCATCTAGTTTGTCGGTAGCAGAAATGGGATGGGAAGTCATTATGTAATTAGGAATAGTAGTAGTCACAACTTTAGTCATGATAGACTTGCTGCAGAAGAAAGAACTGTGGTCTTCCAGCCAACAAGCTTTGAGCAGTGCTTGTTAGAAACTCATAACCTATAGTATTTACAATACTCACCAAAACATGGACATACTTCGGAGCTGACCATACAATTGTGCCATCTAATGCAATGCGTGTAGCTGCAAGAAACCATCCCATTGTCCTGATCCACACCAGTATTCAAGGATGTTGAACTACTTGCTCTACGAACAACTCAAGAAACGATATTCTAACTAAAGCATTCTAAATGAGTGTTGACTCTGAAAATTTTGTTGGAACTCAAACAATCTGAAAATTCTACAGAGTTTTTAATATTCTAGAAGAGAGAAAAATATTGGAGACGAAAAAATATATATTAAACAAAATAATAATAATAAAAGAAGCAAACTTGTTATGTCGATTAATTGAGGCTTGCTATAGCAATGTCTTGAAATTTCACCCATGTGTCCTGGTGTCTCCTAAACAAAATCCGGCCAGCCAATCTCTGACCAATATTAGGGGAAGACTCCTCCGAATGGAATGGAGAAGACTCCTTTTTGGACACTGTTTGCAGGGATTTTCTGGACAGCAATATTGGCCAGTTTCGCCCATGTTTTGGATGTTGTTTGCAGGGATATTCTGGGCAGCAATCACCCATGTTTTGGACGTGTTTGCAGGGATTTTCTGGGCAGCAATTGCCACTGTTTTGGATGCTATTTGCAGGATGTTTCTGGGCAGCAATTGGCCCTGTTTTGGTCGCTGATTGCAGGAATTTTCTGGGCAGCAAGCGCCCCTGTTTTGGACGATGTTTGCAGGGATTTTTTGGGCAGCACTTGCCCCTGTTTTGGACGCTGTTTGCAGGCATTTTCAGAAAAATAACTTAAAACCAAGGAAGCACAAACTCTTTGAAAATTTGCTGTATCCGTGTCTGACACGTATCCGATACACGACACTCGCTCGACACGCCTCCGACACGTGTCAGACACATGGTCAACGTGTCGGCAAGTGTCGGACACTTGGTCAACATGTCAGCAGGTGTCAAACACATGGTCAATGTGGTCAACGTATCGGACACGCCTCCGACACACCCGAAACTTGGTCAAGACTCGAAAACCAACTTTGTTTTATTTTTTACTTTTAGATGTTTGCAAATAACCACGTAATATAATGATTGTTGATCAATCTAAAGTGAATGACTATTTCAATTACGATTAAAGACAAATCCGACACGACGCATGTGTCCGTATCCGTGCATCCTTGCTTAAAACTAGGGTTCTTTCAGTTTGGCTAGTATATTCTAATCAAGTGTGATATTATCTCAAGGTTTAGGTACATACCTGAACCTTTGACGTTCCCCAATGTTCTTTTATCAACCATTTCCAATCTTCTTCCTTTACAAATGGTGATCGATTTTGAAGTCGTTATTCATCTGTCTCATGTATAACGTAATAATCCTTCTTCAATTCAGATCGGTAGTCCCTCAATTTTTTTCCCATTTCCTTCATTAACAACTTCTTTCTTTCTGGATCAACCCCTATGTCAAACTTTTCCTGAATAAAAGAGCAAATTTGATCAAATCTAGCATATGTGACCAATATATATACTAGGGGTGGGCACGGGACGGGATAGGGATGGGTATATGGGACGAGATATACCCATCCCTATCCCATCCCGTTCATACGGGATCGGAACGGGACGGGACGGGATCAGCGTGCTAATCTGGACATATCAAATAGAAGCCTGAAACTGCTGGACTGCATTTGACAATATATTTTGAAGGAAGCCTGGACTGCTAAAAGCTTGGAAGCCTAGGGTTTTTCCCATCCCGTCCCGTGCCCACCCCTAGCAACCAATGCATTTTCAAGTGATTCTATGCTCAAATATTACCAGAGGACAATTTTACAGAGATTCCTTGTTGAATCCAACAGAGATGACTGCAATGGAGGTAGAGGTTGAGAGATGAAAATGATTTGATATCTCTGTTTAAACTGAATTTCCAAAATGTTTCCATGAAAATGTCTATCCTTGTCAAGTCACGTGAACTAATCACAACCTAAACTATAGAACTCAAAATGCATTTTTTGCCCAGTGATCAGTTGTCACATTAGCAAAGATGCCTTACCTAATTGCTAAACTCAAAGTGGCCTTATTTTTTTTTAACAGAATCAGATCATATAAAGAAATTTGCACAGATATACTACACATTTCAAATGTTACAGTTAATACTAGAAACAGACATTCTGAGGCCAAGTTGTTATTGGCACTTCTTCATCGATGCTAAATCCTGCTTCGAAAATTTGATCATAAAAATAAGTGTTTCCAAGAGCATGCCGCAAACCAATCCAAGGATGCCTCCAGCTGCATTCTACAAGATCATGATAACAGCATTATCAGTCTTAGGTAGGTGACTCTTGTTTCAGGGATTGTGTGAAACAGTCTGCCAATTCTTTCATAGAAGAACTTGATAGACATTTGAAAATCATCTCAATAAATAAGGAATAAATCATGGAATATGGACAAAGAACTTGAAGAGCTCTTTGGCAGTATGGCATATGTTATGTGGCAAGGACAATGCATGTTGTCTCAAGGACAGTCCCATATAACATGCATTTATACATGTTGATGTGCAAAGAAATGTGCAATTTAGGTGTCATTCATCCTTGAGATGCAATAACTTTTTTGGGTGATTACATAGTTTTGCCACATGGACACTATGACTGCTGGAAGCCTGCTACTGAAAGCCTGGACTGCTGGAAGCCTGAACATTTTATGCAAATGTTCATAAAATAAATAAATAAGTAAATAAAAATATTAATAATTAATATTAAAAAATTAGTTTGGGACGGGACGGGATTGGCGGGATTGAAAATCTTCATCCCATCCCATCCCATTCTAGATCGGGACGGGACGGGATCGAGATGAAATTATTCAATCCCATTAAGGCCCAGAAAAATCAGGACGGGACGGGATCGGGATCGCGGGATGGGATGCCCACCCCTAATATATACACATATTATAATGATAAGATACATACCAATACCAACTCAAGCATTTTGGCCTTTACATCTTTGTCAAGTTTTCTCCATGACGGAGCAGCAACAGATGTAACTTGCATATTCCGGACGACAATTCCCTGTTGAGACGCAAATAGTGACTTGTGCACTCCTATTACCCGATGTCTGTCATCAAATTACAGACTCAGTTTTGTTCCTTTTGGTAGACTTGCTACTTTTTGTCCCAGTGTTCGTCCACGTGGTTTCCTATTCCTCGTGCTACCTATGTAAAGGAAATTATTAATGTTAAAAATTTTAAATTCTAAGTACAATTTCTATAAGAAAAATTGGAGCTTATATAATTTAGAGTGAGTAAAAATACCAGAAGAACTTGACCCAATATTAGAGGAAGACTCTTTCGAATGGAATGGGGGTGACCTATCAATTCTCGGTGGCCGTGACGCCATGCCTGAAAAATGCACAAAAGTGAGCTAGTGCCATAACATAATAATAATACATTATAACATCAACTATTCAATTACCATAGTTCAAACATCAACTATCTTATTTTCTTTTCCTTTTTTTTTTGGTGTTATTTTCTGACAATGGAATTGTTTCCATTGGAAAATTAGCTTTATTCCATACAACAACATCATCACTTGGTGCACAAGTGATTGATGTATCCCCTGGTACTAGGGTTTGCAATGTCTTTGTTTCATTGACGATTGCCTCGTCTTCATGTTCAAGCACGACATAAAATTCACGTGGTGCAACTTTTGTCACAACTAGTCATCCTGATCTTGCATTGTCTCTAACATAGAAAACTTGTTCGCACTGCCTTGCTAAGATGAATGGTTCATTTGTTTGAAGTGTTTGTTGGGAATTAACACTTACAAAACCATGTCTATCGTTTTCAATACTTCGTACAGGGCTGTGGATATCTCTCAAATCACTTGAACAGAACAACACGATTTCTACCTAAATGTTGTAATTCAACAACATCAATAAGAACTCCTTAATAATTCAATCTATCAACTCCATTATCTCCATTAACAACCATACCACTCATTTGTATTTTTAACCGAGCTTCCCGACTTTGTGTGGAACTTAAATCCATTAACAACATAACAATTCCATGACAATACTACTTTGTCAGGACCACGAGCTAATGGGCGCAACTATTCAATTGATTCATCACTAAATGAGGTCTAAGTTCTAAGGTCTAAGTGATTGTCGACGATGAATAAGGTCTAAGTTCCTTAAATGTATATGTTTCATGATTTCTCTATGTTCCCTGCAAATAAGTAACATATGTTAGATAATTTGGTGACCTAAAAACACACAAGTAGTATAGATGGTTATTTCTTACTCAATAAAAGGTGTCACATCTTCACAATTTTGCAAGATTTACCAATGTGCTTAGGTCCATTCTTCCATAGTTAACTCTTTTACAACTGACTTTCCCAAAGCACGTCCCTTTGTTGAAAATATAGAAAGTCCACATTGATGTTGGTCACTAGAGTCATCAAAGTTCCTAGGAACTTGATTAAATTTTGTTTCTATATCATGCAAGTACCTTGAACAAAAACTCATACACTCTTCTAGAATGTAACCTTTAGCAATTGATCCCTCCGGTCGATTTTTGTTTTGGATATATGACTTCAAGGTGTGCAAGTACCTACATTTGGAATTATAAGGATAGTTCTCAAACAGGGCCTACTTGTGGATACTTACAACAACGAAAATATATGTACCTCTCAATGGGATACATCCAACGGTATTGAACAGGACCAACAATCTTGACTTCATTTGCCAAATGGATCGGTAAGTGTACCATCACATCAAAAAATGATGGTGAAAATAACATCTCTAAACGGCACAACGTAATTGCAACATTCTTTTCTATTCTCTCTAGTTCCTCAACTCGAAGAGTTTTTTAGCATAAATCAACAAATAAACTACTCAAACCAATCAAAGCATCACACACATCATCTTGCAATATGCCTCGAATAGCAAGTGGAAGTAGTCGTTGGAAAAGAACATGACAATCATGACTTTTTAGGCTAATTAACCTTTTTTTTTAAGTTAACACATCTGGATATGTTTGAAGAAAAACCATCTGGAACCTTGATATCTTTCAAGATTTGTAGCACATGACTCTTCTCATCGGATGACAAAGTATAACGGGCGGGAGGGAGTAAATAAGTGTTCTCATCTTTCTTAATTGGATGTAACTCTTTTCTAAGCTTTAATTGTTGCAATCCAAACGGGAAATGAGATTAGCCTTTGTTTTTGTCGAAACTCCTAGCAATGTCGCAATCACATTATCGCACACATTTTTTTCAATGTGCATAACATCTAGATTGTGACGAATGAACAAATTTTTCCAGTACGAAAGATCAAAGAATATATTTTTTTTCCAATTATGATGTCTGTTTCCCTCGGCTTGTTTCTTCCCCTTGCCAAATGTTATTTGTTCTACGTCTTGCATTTGCTCGAGAATATCATCACCTGACACAAACAACGGTGGAGGTCTTGGTTCTTTATTGCCATCAAAGTCGTGTTTGTTATCACGCCATTTATGATCCAGTGGCAAGAATCTTCGATGACAAATATAACATTGTTTCTTTCCATACACTAATCTCTTCGAACATGTCTCCACGTTACAAACTGGGCATGCTAAACGTCCTTTAGTGCTCCATCCTAAGAGAACTGCATAACCTGAAAAGTCACTAATAGTCCATAACAAGGTTGCCCTCATTTGGAAGGTTGTCTTATTGGATGCATCAAATGCATCCACGCTTTCTTCCCATAATTCTTTTAACTCATCAATTAATGGTTGTAAGTAAACATCGATGTCATTTCCAGGAGCTCTCTCTCTTGGAATAAGCAGAGAAAAAATCAGATTTGTTTGTTTCATGAATATCCATGGGGGCAAATTATATGGCATTAGAACAACGGGCCACATGCTATATAATATACTCATGTTGCTGAACGAATTGAAGCCATCACTTGCCAATCCAAGTCTCACATTACTCGATTCAACACTAAAGTCAGGATACAATTGATCAAAATGTTTCCAAGCCTCTGAATCTGCAGGATGAGCTAGATTGTCATCTCTAATACAGTTATCATGGTACCACTTCATATCAGAAGCAATTTTGGAAGACATGAACATTTTCTAAAGCTTTGGTTTTAAAGGAAAGTGGCGCAAAATCTTTCGTGAGACTCGTTTCCTCTTATTAGAATATTCAGTAGACTCCTCATCATCATCATTATCTCCGCAATCAATTTTTTTCCATCTCGATTCTCTACAAGTTGAGCAATACTCTGCGTAAGCATGTTCTTTGCGAAATAAAACACAATCATTGATGCATGCATCTATCTTATCATATGAATGCCCAAGATCTTGAAAAAAGAAATTTGCCTCGTAGTAGGACTTTGGTAGCGCCTAACCTTTAGGAAAAACCTTCTTTAACTCCTTAAGCAACATGGTAAAGCTTCTGTTATTCATTCTTCCAACACATTTAATATGTAAAAGTTTTAAGATGAAAGACAATAAAGAAATCTCACACCCAAGATATATGCTATTATTGGCATTTTGAATGACCCTCAAAATTCTTTCAGCCTCATTTTGTGGAACAGTACTGCTAGTAGTCTCCATCTCATACCTTTGGTCTCTGACATTTTCATGATTAAACCCTGGTAAAGTATCCGCTATCAACTCGTCTATTTCATCACATTCAACCTCATTATCAAGCTCTAACTCGTCATCCTCACTGCCTGTGGTAGCATATCTTCACCATGATAGTCCCAATATGTGTAATCACGAAGTATGCCACTTATGATCAAATATTCTCTAACTTCACCCCTTGTCTTAAGACGACCATTGAAGCACTTTCTACATGGGCAATATATGAGGTTCCCAGATTTTGTGTGCTGAAACGCAAAATCAAGAAATGTTTCCACTCCTCTTATATAGTTGGGGTCCAAGCGATTCCCAATATCCATCCAGCTTTTGTCCAACGTGGCCATTAAATCCCTATCTTGTTTTACATATCAAAGTGAAAGCGTAATTGAAACAATCAAGGATGAATATACCTGATCTCAATAGAAAATCTAAATAATTGTTCTATTGGATAACGGAGAACGACTTTTGCTTTAACAAATAACCTAATTGGCTTATCTTCTCCAGACCGTCTTTATTTCCTGCATTATCCAATAACTAGGGTTGAAGTGAATATGTAGAGCTCATGAAAGCAACAATCGAAAGATTATGAACCACACAAGATCGGACAATATTATTTTAAATTCCAATGAAACCTAAACTTATGCAATTACAAGTAATTATCTTGGTGTCATTCATCTTGAACCAAATCAACTATATCATATTCGATCACAAAAGATGACCACTCCTCTTCCTATAATTGATCAACTTTTGTTATGAATTTACAAGCCAACTGATTTACAACCCAAAGTTGATGCAGCATTTTAGATCCATCACATTGTAGAAATCGAAGTATCAAACTCAATTTACAAAAAAACTCTAAATTCAACTGAAACAACAGCCCTTGAACTGATTCATACAACAACGTATAACCACTACAACATCCCCCGAAACTCAACTGATTTGACCATCCAAACCCAGCTAAAACACCCGCTTAAATTAGTTGAAAATTAAACCCTAAACACATCTGAATCAGCATCTTAACCAGCTGAAACACCCACTTAGATTAGCTGAAAATAAGCTCTAAACACAACTACCACAACAAGAACTGTTTATGTAACCATGAAAAGAAACACCTAGAACTGTTTTTCAGATTTGTCTCTATGATCGAGTTCAGCCTAAAGTGTCCTAAAGTGAAGTCCTACTGGAGCTTGGAGTTTGTACCATTCGCAATGATGTAGAAAATCTCAATTCTTTTTAGCTGCGAGATCATTCTGAATAAGGTATACTTTTGAGTCTTACATCAAGACTGTCATTGACGCATCACATTATGGCGTCAAACAAAAACTAAAGAAATAGGATTAACTTCGGTTTGTAAAAAAATTAAACCTTACTAATTTCTCCAATTTGGAAGGAGACAAACAAATGTATGTTTGTTGTGTGACCGAATGTTCTTAGAGGTATGTCAGAATGGTAATTCAAATCTTGGGCACAAATAGGTTTTGTGAAGTTCCATGATCATATACTCTTTGAACCAGAAAAGCTGATGAACTTTAAATTTTGACCCAAAACAAAAAAGTATCTGGATGGAAGGGTACTCAAAGAAGCTTTCACTTAACAGTAACTAAGCTATTTCTTCTTACTTTCATACAAATTTCCTCCTGTGTCATCGAACCTGCACATATTAACAGCCACATTACTTCATTGCAAATTCTGAGCAAAATCTGTAAGTTAAAATTGTCAGGACTAGTCCTTTTAAAAATTCACTGATATCAACTGCTGGAGTGCTTCATATTGTTGTGTACTAGTGACAAAACTCAGTTCATCAACTATTGAACTACTCAAGATAACTTTCACATGCATAGAACTACATAAGAAAATTGTATATAGACAATAACTGATTGGATTAACTTTATTGTGCCAACGAAACTATCAACACAATCAACCATTTAAACAGAGTATTAGCACCCATGATCCAGACTACCACAAGCTCAGACTTGAACATCAACATCTCTCACAGAAATTCTGGTATAGAATAATATGAGAGAAATGTAAAAAGTTCAAGCGGTTCATACCACTTTCGATTGCTTTGATGGATGTATTGAATCCTTTTTTACTGATTTGAGACAAATAACAAAGAAGAAGAAATAAGAAAGAACGGATAACAAAGAAGAAGAAATAAGAAAGAACAGAACAACAAAATATTATGGAGAGAGGACTGACCTTGATTGATTGTGCAACCTAGACCATAAAAAATGAGAATACCCAAATTGCTTGGACTCGCTTCAATGGCGATTTCGATTTCGAGTGGAGAAGCAAAATTGGTAGAGAAGAGAAGACAAGGGTTAGGATTTGGGGAGGAGAAACACCGTTTGAAGCAAACCCTTACTTTTCAGTTTTGCAAATGGGGAGAGAAGAATAGATGAGAACAATCGGTGATTCTAAATGGCGAGGAAACGAGCGAGGGAGGGGGGTGTGACCCTCCATCCCCCTCGAGATGCGCGCCAGTGTGAATCTCGAGGGGGATGGGGGGTCAAACCTCCCTCCCTCGCCCGTTTCCTCGCCGCCTAGAACGACTCGAGAACAATAGATATGGAGCGACAGAGGGAAGCACTGGTGGGTAAGAGTAAGGCTAACTGGTGAGGGAACCAGCTAGGGAGGGATGGAGAGGGTAAAGTCTCGTTGGTTTCCTCCCTCCCTCCCTCGTTGGTTTCCTCGACAATTAGAATTTTCCGGTGGGTAAAGTCTCTTTTACGGCGTTTTTATAAAACTCGACTTTGTTTCATTCGCGGGAAGTGCTGGCGGGTTTTTTTTTTTTTTTTTTTTGTTCTTTAGCGGCACTTCCTAACAGAAACGTCGTTATTGCATATGGTTTTAACGGCGTTTTTCTATAATGTTGTTTAATTAAGCGGTGTTGTGGTTGTAAGCACCGGTAATGTTATGCAGTGGCAGCGCTTTTGTAAAAACGCTGCCTTGAAAGTGCCATTTTAGAATGCGTTTTTTTGTAGTGCCCAATAGGGAAGCTTTGAAAGCAATGAGCTCCCCCAAGACAAGACTCAACAGTGTGACGGAATGCTTGCTGAAATCCCGTTCGAAATAGGAGTCACGGATCCCAACATAATATACGAATTAGTCAAGTCGCCATTCTCCGACGCCTTCATGAAAATGACAATGCCAAAAAAGTTCACTCCGCCAAAGTTCGAAGTATATGATGGTACTACCGACCCAAGTGATCACCTAAGACATTTCCACCACATGATGGCCCTAAAAGAAACCAAGAAGTCGAACCTACGCAGAACATTTTTGACAAGCCTGACCTCCACAGCGATGAATTGGTTCAATAGCCTACCATCGAGGTCGATAAGCCCTTTCCAAGCGTTAGCCACCACTTTTACCACCAGATTCATCGAGAGCCAGAGGATGAGGAAATGACCACTACCTCCCTCATATCAAGCAAAAGCCCGGGGAAACAATATGAGAATATGTTACTCGTTTAACCAACGAACTAACAATGATCGATGGATGTAGCGACGACACAGCCGCTGCAAACTTCATCGCCGGACCGAAGAGATGCCCCTTTTTTATGCCCTTAACCTGGAGCCTTCAAAAGGCATGACAGTCTTATTGAAAATGGCTCAAAAACTCATTTCTCTTGAAGAGATGAAGGAAGCCAGGAGGAAAAATTACCAAGAAAGAGAGAGTCTTTCAAGGAAATGGGAGAGAAAGGAAGAAAGGCGACGGGGTGACGGAGAACGGGAGGATAACATTCAATTGAAGATACATCAGAATGGCGAAAGGATTGATTCGAACCAACAAGAATCCAAGAAACTACGATCAGCGCGACCCCGACACGAGCGAGTAACAAACATGATGAAGAAGACATACAAGCCATATACAACCCTAAAAACAAGTTGAGCCAATATACTGAAACACATAGCAAAATGAGATAACATCAACTGGCCGCTTAGGGTAAGAGGAAACCTGGAAGGAAGAGATAAAAACAAATATTGTTCCTTCCATAAGGATCATGGGCACGTTATCGAAGATTGCTACAATCTAAAAGACAAAATCGAGCATTGGGTTCAGAAAGGACGACTCGACGAGTTCATCAGAACGCCAGATAAACAACTTAAATGGAAGGAGAAAGCAGATAGCACTGGAGGATTGGAAAAACAACTCAGAGAGCTAATATACACCCTACACTGCATAATCAGAGGAAGCAAAACAATCAACCTAATAGAAGAAGCAACCAAGAAAACTTCCCACTCAAACTAATTAATATCAGAACAAGAGTACTAACAAAACCAGACAAGCCATTTTATGAAACGCATAGAACATGGAGAAGTTTGCATCAACCAATTAATGCGTCCCTAATGACCAATGCAAGCTCAACCCGGATCACTAACGACAAAATTAGCAGCGATGGACTCGACCGAACCTCGGCGGTTGACACCAAACATGAAACTAGCATTAGCATGATTAGACAATTTGGTGATGATGTGAGCATGATTGGAAATTTCGGTGCTGATGTGAGCATGATTGGACAGTTTGGTGTTGACATAAGCATGATCGGACAGTTTGGTGTTGACGAAAGCATGACCAGATAGTTTGGTAATGACGTGAACATGATCGGACAAACCAACACTACTTAGCTACCAAATAAAAAGGCACCCTGAGTCTAATAGCCACGAAAACATCAATCTCTAATACAAGGATCGACATCAAGCAAAAAAAGACAAAGCAACAAAAACATCAATCTCTAATACGAAGACCAACTTCAAGTAAAGGAAGACAAAGCAAATCGCACTTCGAACCAGCGCTAATGCTTTAACAGTTAGGGCTGGTGAGAGCATCCAAAAGGGAATATCAATAAGATTACAAATTCAGAATCTTCATTTTTTGCGTGAACGACAGAATAGATAAATCAAAAAATTAGCCATATAAAGCAATCGGCGTACCTAGCAGTAAAAAATCATGACAAAAGTCGGATATGTATAAACTTCTGGTCTGATCAACCATGAAGTAAAAGTTAGACAACCGAGTCAACTTAATACAAAAATTTCAAGTCGACTAAGACGTCGAGTTAACGAAGTAAAAGTTGAACAACGAGTCAACTTAACACAAAAACTTTGAGTCGACTAAGACTTCGAGTTAACAAAGTAGAAGTTGAACAAATGAGTCAACTTAGCACAAAAACTTCAAGTCAACTGAGAAGTTAATGAAGTAAAAGTTGGACTCATGAGTCAACTCAACACAAAATCTTCGAGTCGACTGAAACATCGAGTTAACGAAGTAAAAGTTGGACACTTGAGTCAACTTAACACAAAAACTTCGAGTCGACTGAGACGTCGAGTTAACGAAGTAAAAGTTGGATAAATGAGTCAATTTAACACAAAAACTTCGAGTCGACTAAAACATCGAGTTAATGAAGTAAAATTTGGACACTCTAGTCAACTTAATAAAAAAACTTCGAGTCGACTGAGACCACGAGTTAACACAGTAATAGTCGGATACCCGAGTCAACTTAACACAAAAACTTTGATTCGACTGAAACGTCGAGTTAGCGAAGTAAAAGTTGAACAAACGAGTTAACTTAACATAAAAACTTTGAGTCGACTAGGATGTCAAGTTAACGAAGTAAAAGTTGAACAAATGAGTCAACTTAACACAAAAACTTCGAGTTGACTAAGACATCGAGTTAACGAAGTAAAAGTAGAACAAACGAGTTAACACAAAAACTTTGAGTCGACCGAGACGTCGAGTTAATGAAGCAAAAGTTGAACAAACGAGTCAACTTAACATAAGAACTTCAAGTCGACCAAGGCGTCAAGTTAACGAAGTAAAAGTTCAACGAAGAAGTTGATTTAACACAAAAACCTCAAGTCGATGGATACATCGAATCAACGAAATCAGAATTAGAGGAACAAATCGATATGATTCAAGGAACTACGAACAAAAGTAAACTTTTTTATTTTTGCAGCACATCCATAGACGAGTGATGAGCCAAAGAACGAAAGCAGTTATAAAGGAATTCAAAGCAAAATTCGACAACTACAACTGAACTAAAAAGGAAAGAAATAACAAAGTTCATTTCATTGATAATGCTACTCTATTACATCCGGAAAAGGAGATGAAAAAGTAGGGGAAGAAACGAAAGAACTACAGGATCATCACTCACCGAAAACAGGCGAAGGCCTCTTTTCAGGGGGAGAATGCAATGACTCTGGGGCATTCGAGGGTAGAGGAAGCAATGGCTCCTCAACTACTGAAGCAGATTATTCAACATCATCGTCTTCGAAAGTTTGGTCAACCAAGTAACGGTACCTGGATAAATCCTCGTCGAGCACCTCGATATAGTCAATAAGCTCAACCCATCCATCAACTACTCACTTCCAATATTCGGCTTCGAAAATACGGAGCCTATCCTTGGCAGTAGTGAGTTCATTTTTGGCCACGACAAGCTGCCTCTCAGCGGTGGTAAGCATAATGGAAGTATCTGCCTTGACCTCGTCGAACGCAACATTCATTTGTTCCACCCGCCTTTTAGCGATACCACGAATAACGGATTGCTCGACTTCATCACAAAAAGCTTCATAAAAAACTGCCTTCTTAGCGGATAACTCTTTTTCTACATCATGTAAATGGGCACGAATCCCATTCAACTTGGCTTTCAAAGAATCAAGCTCAGCAGCAGATTTATCCCGCATACTTTTCGCCTCAATCAACAAATTTCGAGCAACCTTTGCAGTTTTCTCCGACTATGTGCATTGCACTCTCAACACGTCGAATTGGGAAAGAATGTGAGAAAACATCAGCAACAGTGCCGTCAACCTCCCTCTCCAAAGAAACCACTTGATCACGACCAGCTCGATAGACCGAGCCCATCACCCTTGGCGAGATGATTCATCCCATCCATTATCTACTCAAGACCATGATCAAGGTGATCAAATGGATCCAGTACGGGCATCAAAGGCCTTTGCACTTATCACCCGTGCCATTCATTTATCAACCTGCGTATATTGTCTTGCACATCAAGCTAAGTGAACCAGCAAAACTTGCCATACGACTTGATACAGATATATTTTGGGCCAGGCTCAGTCTACCCAACACGTTAATTAAGAGCACGAGGATCCAGAATCACTGAAAAACCACCCCCGACCATCGGAAGGGTGGAAGGAATAGCAGTAACAACGAAAAAATGTTTTTACCCTCCCATCGAAAAGCAACCATGGCAGGAGCATGACTGGCAGTGACGGCAGGGACAGGAGAAAAACTAAGAATCTGATGTCAATAGAAAGAGAAGGAGGAGAGTGACCCTCAAAACTCTGACCACCACCAACGTCTTTAGACTGCTCCACCGCTAGCTGAAGCATTTTATCATTGATAACCCGAGGATCCTCATTAGACAACTTAGCAACGTCCGAGACACCATAAGTAGAAATAAGTCTTTTTTCATTATCGTCCAACATACGAGTAGTCTCCTTCTTGCTCCTCTCCAATGCCAGCTTCAGTTTCTCAGCCTATTCAAGAGATTCACGATCTCCTTTTACAACATCTTCGTGGAAAGGACTTGGGTGAGAGATAGCTTCCGTAACATCCTAAACATGATTCAAACGGGATGCAATCCGAATAGAACCACGAGTAGAAAGTCGTTTCTTCCTTGGAAACTCGACCGGGATCTACCGGCAGTCACCTCGACGGACTCATGGACCTTGAAAGTTTTCTTTTTCTATCTGGAAGCCGGAACTGTGACATTAACAGGAGTGTCGAGATCCGTAGCACGTCTGTCCGAACCCACTTCCCAATTAATGCTAGCATCACTAACACTAGCACGAGTAGCGCAAACAGTAATGGCCTCAGCACGAGACTCAGTAAATAAGACTCACTTCGCTTCATTCATATTGTACAAACTACTACGCTCTAGGATGCCCTGGGATAGAAATTCCTCCACATGAAACCGGCGAAACTTTAAGAATCGGTCGTTGATCCTCTTTTCCTCAACAGTTAACTGAAGATTCTTTCGTTTATTGAAAACTTGGAATGATAAAAAAATCAAACGATCTCGAAGTTGGAAGTAGCCAGAGTTTAAAGAAGCATAAAACCAAGACCTTGACAAATCGCGGATATCATCATTAAGTTTATCGAAACAGACAAGAGAATGGAGGAAGCAAATATCCACCAACAAACCAACCACCTAATGCAAAATCCTCACAGTCAAACGAATGTCGGACATAATACCCCTTGCACAAGAAAAAACCATTACTTTTCAACCATTAGGACTCATTTGGGCAAGAGGAATGCCCAAGAAGTTCAGATACTCCCAGAACAACTTTGGAACTGGGAATCGAAAGCTAGAAGAAAACATACACGGATACAGTGTGATGTATCAAGCCTTTGGATTACAATGACTATCATCCTGTCCAGGCAGGATAATCTCAAGGTCGGGCGACAGATTATAAACAGAACGAAGATTATCCAGCATCGCCTGATAAGCTCTATAGGGAGAAAAACGAGCCTCACACATAGCTAGTGACTTACAGCTTAGTTTATCACCAATGGACATTGTTAAGGAATAGAGGAGCAAGGAAAATGAAAAAGGAGAAGGAATGAATGAACGCCAATTTCAAAGATAGCGTAAAGAGGGAAAACAAATTCGTTACATCTCCTTTTATAGAGCCGAGCAATGAAGGGACGGCTCCTAGGATAGCGTGCGAGATATGATGGCTAGGTGAAATCCAAAAATGTGCACAAAAACAAAAAATAAGCAAAGAATCAAGACACCAAGCCTCGAAAAGTTACAAAACAACATTAAATACAAGGCAATGATGGAATTGAAAGGTAAACTGTCACAAAGTTAGTGGCCACGTCAACATACCCACTAACTAAAGGGGGAGTAGTTGATGATACATCAAAATAGACCGATCATCACAGCCATACCCGTGGCAGAGAACATCCATCTGTTGGGCCCGCTTGTAAAACCCAAGAAGAATAAAGCCAATAGAAGAGGCCCAGACAAGGCCCTCTAATGAAAAGATATAAACGAAGCCCGAACAAGGCCCGAACGAATCAAAGCCTAAATCCCGACCCAACACGAGTTCTCTTATAAAGAAGAAAAACGTTGCACCAAAAAGAGTCGTGGAGGGAGTTACGCCTCCCCGGGCGCATCTCCATTAAGGAGGAGACTGTTACGAGAAACATCTCATTCTGTTGCGCTTCACATGCTTAAGTCATGCAGAGAATTAACCGCGACCATTATAAAAGGTAAATGGAACATTTGACACAGGGATGCAACTTTTACTGAGTTTTGTCCAAATTTTCTTCATTCTTCAAATAGAGTTGTTGACTTAAGCATCGGAGTGCCTTCGGCCACCAAAAAGGTGGTCCTTGGTAGTCTAACATCTGTTTTGCAAGTCAAACTTATAGGAGGACGATTTTTGGACGCATCATTTATGTTTATGAATTTCCATACCTAAGGCTAGTTTTTAAATGATTAAAAATACATCAAAATGATGAACATGCACCTAAATTACACTAGTGATAAGCATTTAAAGTCTTTTTTGAAAACTTATTTTCAATTGTGTTCCCGACAGCGGTGGTAAAACTTGATTTATCTCAAATCTTACCGCAAGTTCACAGTTGTCTATTGAGTTAGAAACCGACAAGCATAGGTTGAATCCCACAATATTTGAAAACAATTTTGTAAATCAACTTATGATACTTAACCTAGTCGTAACAAAAAATTTTGTTGAAGAATCCTAAGTTAAAACAACAATGTAAATCTAGCTAGGATGGGAATTTAAGAGAATTTCTTAGGGCATTAGGGATCATCACCATAGATGGATAGCTCCCCTTGGCCACTCTTGAGTTCAACCTTTCCTATTTTACTAACACATCCTAAGGTAGATTCTCATCTCACCTTAGGATGGAACATATAATAATGTGAGCAACTTGTTCCTAACCTAAGTTATACTACTAGGCTAACCATCAAATAAGATTTGAAAGCATAAAAAGAATTCATCTAGCTAGACGAAACACCTAATATCTAACAAATCATGATGAAGCTTAGACTAATAATATACAAATATAAAAGCTTACAGCTTGTTAGAGAAATGTATGGATAGAAAATTATATAACTTTGAGCTTGAAAAGTAGAAGAAGAAACATGAATTGAATTCAAATACGAAACATAAGATATCTAACTTACTTCATTGATTTATGACATAACCAACCTACAAAGTCAATATAACCAACAATGTTCTTTAATGCATGGAAATGGAAATATATCACTCAAGATGACCATTTTGGGATCATCTTCTCATGGGGCTCATCCATAGCCTAAGGTATAGTTCAGTCACTCATGGTAGACCCTAAGTCATTCATGACTACTAAAACAAGTAAGAGAAACTAAAAAATTTTACAAGATCTAAATCTCAAATTCTACTTCTTTCTCTCATCCGAAAGTGAATCTCCAATGAACTCCAAGCACGAGGTACTTATAGATGAAAAAGGGTGGGACAATTACATGGATTATGTGAAGATGTTTAGGGATAATGGGGTGAAAGGTGGAGTGTTAAGAGTGAAATAAAGAAAATTGTTGGAATAAAGATAAGGAAGAGTGTTGGAATGAAATAAGTAAGAGTGTAAAAAAGTGATTTAGTGAAATAAGGAAAAGTGACTTGGATGTGAATTATGCAAATAAGGGAATGGGTAAAAACATGATAATGGATTGTGGAGTTTGACCTAACACTTTTGGAGTTTGTTGAAATTTTTTTGGCAATGGTAAAGTTGGCCATGTGGATGTCCAAATCTTATGTTAATTTCTCGAGATCCGTAGATGGTGGTGTTTTGTGGGCTTGACTTCATGACTCTATGGCTTGAAAATCATTGGTCCTTGAGAATGCATGTGTGAACTTCCAATGGGCTTTCTAGTTATTGAACTTAGCCTTATTGTGCCACTTTATGTATGATTTGAGATTAGTGCTTGAATTTCTTCAAAACCCCCAAAGTACAAGTAATTAGATATTTTTATTAGATAATTCTACTTAGCAATTGTAAATTTAGGGGCATAAAATGTCTCATTTATATGCTTATCACTTCCTCATTACTTGAGGACACAATTGCAATTGGAGACCAGTAGTTCCTCACACCATGTGGAGACAAACGTCTCATGCTAATTCAATTTCTACCGTACTTATAATAGAATTTATCTTACTTATACTTACTCTGTAGAGGTTGACCATGGCAACTCCGACCTGTAGAAATGTTAGTAGACTTGTCATTTTGCACGAAATGTTTAGAAAACAAATAGATGTAATATCTCAATTAACCAAGATTCATCAATTTAGACAGTTGTGTCCGTACATTATTTATATTAAATAAATTTTTAATTTTTAATGAATATATCACCTTAGATTATACCAAATTCGCACCACCTCCATGTCGAACATATATGTCTTTATGCATCTCTCATATAAAGAAGAAATTTTTCGCCAATCATGCCTAAGTGTGAACATCAAATACGTGCATGCATCACCGAATACCTCTACATATATGAGTACAATAAAAGCCACTTTTTGGTTAACAATGCGCATAAGATTTCATGTCACAATTTTTACGGATAAATAATCAAGCCTTTTTTAGGCAATTCAAAAGTCACCCGCAAGACCCAACCAAAAGGTTACTTAGTTTCTCTTTAAGAAATGGGTGCCCTATTCCACAAGACCCAACTCGAAGGGTACTTAGTTTTTCTATAGGAGAGATACATCATAAAACAACATGAGATGTGGTAGTTCTATGGGATACAATTCAATGTGATTAAATTTTATGAACACAAGATCATTCTTCCGAGCCTCCATTCATAGAATATAGACATTCCTTAAGTTTATTGTCAGACCACTATACTTTCAATGTTTGTTCTCAAATATTTTGTCTCTTATAATGAATGTCAACTCCCGTCATTCATTCGTTTGGAACGTTCCTCAAAGATTGTAAAATATATATATACACAACATAATTGAAGGTATATGCTGAGATAAAAATCATAGATCAATCCAGGCAAAATAAAATGAAAATTTCACCTACACCCAATTAAAGAATAAATCCTCCTACTTGCCACATAGATGACTATATAGCCAATGAATAATACTCCATATAAAGCCCTAGTAAATGAAATATCCCTTACTAAGCAGTGAATACAATTCTTACTTCGTTAAAAATCAGAAAAAATAAAAATAAAAATCAATCCAAAGGACATTATCATTTCATTCACTACTAAAGCAATGATGTTTTTCCTTGACCAATACGTCAATCAAGCAAACATATATATTACCAACCTTATCATCTCAAGTTAAGATTGACAATACGTCATGAATAAGAAGGAAAATAAAAACTTCGACCCTAGCATATATGGACATAAATGCAGGATTAAAAACCCTTTTTTTTACCCCCAAAATCCCCCAATTGCCTACTATAAAGAAAAAGGAGGATCTTCTAACCTTTGACTTTCATTGAAGAGCATTTCATCAAACCCTCTCTCTGAATTTATCAACGTTTCATAGAGTTAAAACATTCTAGGCACTAAAGACTTCTCATGTTCATAAACCCATAATTTAAATTTCTATCCAAGACCCCTCACGTTCTCTTGTATGTCAGGATGAGGATGAGTTGTTTCATTGCATTCCCTCTTCCAAGTTTCACCTTTTACTGATAAATTTGTGTACATATCTACCACCAAAAGAAAATGTTATCTACCCATGGCAATAACTAAATTGGAACAGAATCAACACTAACCTTTATGTCATTTACCAGGGTATTATTGTCATTGATTGTGTCCACACAGAGGACAATGACAATTCGGAATAAAGAATCAAAGTAAGCACCTTAAACTAGTAACCAACCTGGAACCCTATTTCTATGTTTTTGAATCCACTTGACTTACACCCTCATTTCTATAAATTTTCTCCTCTAATTCAAGCCCCTTTTAATCTAATATAAAAACCTCGACCTCGACTAATAATCAAGTCGAGTTTTTCAAAGTCACACTAAACTCCTATATAATTTTTGGGGTCATTTTATGCTCAGAGAGTGCATTTTTTTTTTTTTTGCTTTTCAAAAAAAAAAAAACTTGCATTCTCCTTTTAACTAACTCTCTTAATATTTCCACACACGTATATCTACATCATCAAAATCTACTTACACATTATATGAACAAGCTTCCTAATCATCCACTTTGATTCCATATTGTCTAATTTGACTTGCTAACCACTCAAAGCACCGCCAAAGAAATAAATTTGCCTAGTCTTATTAGTTTATTAATAATTAGGTTTCAACATCATAATGTCATTTGAAACACAACATACATAGCAACTTCATGATTTGCTTCTCATCTCATAATCCTCATAAACACAATAACTTAGATTTCAAATAATTGTCTTTAAATCCCCAAATTTTCTAATCAGTCTAATTGAAACCTAACTCAAATCGTAAAGCAATCATAGATCGATCACTATCCAAACTCCAATGAAAATAACAAACACCCATTTCAAACAAACATGATTTCTCAAACCACACTTCATAAATTTTCATACTTATTTATGTATTATAATCTAACCCAAATCCATAGATTAATCTAAACAAAAATATAAAAGAGAATGAAGAAAACTCACTTGAATAAGGATTTGACTCTAAAAATACTCATTCCTTCATTGACTTTGCTACCAAACTTTGCTCCAAAGTTCTGGGTTTCTTCTTCTTCCTACTAGGACGACACCACCATCCAAAAAGTCATATGAAGGAAGAGGATAGGCTGAAGTGGCAAAGCACTAATAGAAGTAAAAGCAATTTCCATTTCTCAAAATCCATTTTTGAGTTTACATCCACCTCTCCATCTGAATCCGCCCCAACATCATTGGATCTGAACATAACACCGCCATGTGGTGGTTGTGGTTATATAGAGAGAAAAGGCGGCGGTAGTGGGAAACCATAAAGCAAGGAAGGGGAGGACGTCGATGGAAAGTGAGGGGGTATATGGTGGATTTTCGAAGAAGATAGGGTGAAAGATGTGTGCGATGGTGGTGGTAAAACATTGAGGAAGGGAATGAGATAAGGAAGAGAAAATGAGGGAGGGTTAGAGCTTATGTGCTTTCTAGGGCTATGCAAGAATCCATGTCCATCACGTTCTGATCCGGACCATTTCAAAGCATACCAAAACAGTTTTAGATATTTTCATCTCGGTTTTGATCCCGGACCAATTGAAATCGAGACGGAGCAGATTCCACAAATGCATTCCCGGTCCATTCGGGACCCTTTCGTTAACTATATTGGACCTACTTCAAGCCCAAGCCCAAGAATTGGGCCTCTGTCTTATCCACGCAAGCCTATCTCCCTCTCCTTCTGCTGCTTATTATTTTTCTTATCCGCGTAGAGTATCTCGCCTTCTCCTCACCCTCGCCCTTCTCGTCTCGTCTCGTCCTTGCCTCCTATTCTTCTCCTTTATCCCACCCCTAATTCAATTAGCTTCTCCTCCCTCCTTTATCAAGAGGAGCAACATATGTTGTCATCCATGTGTTTATTTCTTCCAAACTCGGGACACAATCTTCTTCTTCCCCATTGTCACCATCTTTACCCCTCGTTCTTCTGACTTCCCATGGCTTCCTCTTATTCGTCGCTCACCCTTGTCAACTCACTCTAATCCCACCTCCTTTTTTCCATGGACTCTCGTACAACTTTCTCAAATTTGAACGACAATAGTGCAACAAGCAATGTCCACAACAACATCACTATAGAAACCTTAACTTCTCCCGCTCTTGACACAACTACCTCGCCACAAGACATCACCACCCTTTAACAATTCTCTGAGAACATCCAATCCATCTTTGATTCACCTTATTTCATCTTCCACAGTGACGCCAAGCTCATCGTGAATGATTTCGGCCCCCAAATTTCGATTCATCGAAATTATATTGTCCTCTATGAGTCAATTCTTCAAGAACCTTTTCTCCAGAGAGGATAAAGTTGGTGGGAAATTTCAATTGAAGAATTTGGCGATAGATTTCCATGTTGGGAGAAAATTCAAGAGGAAATCACTAGTAGGATTCCCTGAACTCCTGGGTAGTTGCTAATAAAAGTCACCACCATAGGAAAGGTTAGAGTGATTTCAGTTTGCAGATATGTAGGTTTGACCGAATGCATTGGATTTATGTTTACTGTTAAACACACACACACCTCCTCTTGAGGTTCATTGCCACCCGGATATAGAGGATGATTAGACTTGATATGATCTACCTTGAGGCAAAAGGTACAAGGGCTGGAAGTTTGCTCTTTCGCTTGAGAGACAGAGTTCGTAACAATAGATTTAATTTCCTTAGCAAAGTCCTTGAATAAGGTTTTAATGCCTGGTTCTGAATCTTCATTTGTTTCAAATAAACGTGATTTTCTTAAAGTATTAGGTTTCAAGTCTCTATGGGCAGCTCAATGCAACTGTGCACATTAGCAGCAAGGGGAACATTATATTCCCAAATCAGATGCTCTACCATCGCAATGTTGACTTAACAATATGGGGAGACTGGTAAAGAGGAGTGTGGGGAAGCAGATGGAGAAGAGTGTGGAGAAGAGGTAAAGAGTGGGTCAAGGTGGCTGAAAAATCCTAGGGAACGAATCAAACGATTGCTAGGGTGGTCAGAAATTTTTTGGGAACGAACTAAGTGCTTGTTGAGCCGTTTCCAATCTTATTAAAGGACAAGAGTGTGATGCAAGATGATAGTGACAAAACGCATAGATCGTGTATCCCTAGACGATACACATGCAACAATCACCGCTTAACCACACAAATGTTTAATGTAAGCAAACATTGTTGTAAAGGGATTTTATTTTGTGAATCGTTGAGGGACAAAATTGATTAAAACTAGCGGGTCACGCTGTTATCTTTTATCACCTAATTAGATAAGTTGCTAAAGGATGATCCTAAAATCTTGTATCCAACAGTACAAAGTCCAAAATTAGCAGGTCAAAGTTACGCTTACAAGAAGCCGAATTATTGCACAAGTGATAGGAGATCACTTGGTCTAATTAAGAATTGTGCTTGTTCTACCGCTCTGTAGACCGATTGATATGAGAACGATGCGTGTTAAATGCACACTTAGGGTGTGTGTTCCTAACCAAAAATGTTATTTGCACCACGTCCTTCAGTAGTCTGCAGCTTACTAGTGACTCAACATACCGGGTGAGTTACCATGTGGCAGCGGCCTCCCGGAGCTCATTGAATGATTAAACCCAATGTCGTCTTTACTTTGATCAACACAAAATTCAACAGATTCACCTTGGTCTTAGTTTTCTATGAACACCGTTCTAATTGGCTCTAATCTTAGTTGATTTTATTATGTGCCTTGGTTTCACACAACTGGAGTGATGAGGTGGTGATGAAATCCCACCAGTTTCAAAAATAGGGCTAGGTTTGCCCTATCTGTTTATGGTAGTTTATTAACGTAGGCATACACGCAGTTCGTTAAGATGCAGAAACATAAACAAATACCAAGCAATGTCCAATCAAATTTCACCCAGCACCCAAGCCACTAAAACAATGTATCTGAGAGGGATACTAACTAACTTGTGAGCTTGGACACAAGGTCTCCACCATGGGGGTAGAGAGAAGTGTTCTTTGAAAGCTACTCCTTCAAGCAATTGCTCTCTCCCTACAACACCACTGGTTGTCCACTACAAAAAAGGTTAGTATAAAAAAACAACCATATTTTTTTAATGATTTTTTTTTACTTTGGTAGGTGTCTAAATAAATAAACACACAATCAAACAATTATAGACGCAAAGATAGTTTACTGGTCTTGGTCAAGACGTCAATTTTTTTTTTGATAAATCGGTTAAAAATATTCTGTAAACTGTAAATAAATACGACTTCCAATATATTTTCAATTGATTTTTTTGGTGCAAGTGAATTAATAGCATCCTAAGGCGAAAAATCTACCAAGCAAATCAACAAATTTTTTGTGTGTTTGTTCCCTTGTTATCAATTACCTGCAAAATTCTAAGAAAAATGCAAGTAAAGTGATTAGTAGGGGTTATCGTCCTACTCACCAAGTTATAAGGATTCAAGCTCAAAATTTTAGAAACACTTTAGAAGATAAAAAAAAAATTAAGAATTGGTGGGAAAAAGGGAAATAAGATTTGGAAAATAGAAAATGATTTTTTTTAAACAAACTTTGATTCAAAATTTATGATGAAAATTACTAAACAAATTTTCCAATTAAAAGAAAAGTCTCAGGGATTAGAGAATCCACTTTTTAGCTTTGTAGAGATTAATTTAACATATTTTTGTAAATCTTTTTTTTAATACTCGCACAAATTCCTTTAACTATAATTCAAAACCCCTGCTCAAAAGAAAATTCTTTTTCAAGATAGAATCTCACTTACCTCTTTTGATGATAAAAGAAATTTCTTGACCATATTAATCCACCCCTATCTCGATGGCGATTTTTCAATAAATGGTTATAATTTACAAAAAATTGAAGAACTCTGAAAAACAAATATAATCCTTGTTTCGAAGTCCTTATCTTAATTTCGATAATCCTTCGTTGTCCATCTTTCGATTTGACAACTTTGATTCATTGGTTGAATCTAAGATTAATATAAATTATACAATTTTTATTATTTTGTGTTAAAAAAACCTCTACATCGCTCAAGTAGGTTTGATTTCATCTCATTGAGAGAAGAGGTTTAGCCTACCATTGTCGTTGTGATGAAATAATCTAAGAGTGAAACTAGAAAGATAGATGAGGAAGTAAACTAATTAAATTAAAAGATAACCAATGCATAAAACATATAAAATTTTATTAAATTTAAAACTAAAAACTTACATGTAATAAACTTGACTTGAACGAAAGCTCTAATGAATAAAGAAAACTAAACTAAGTTATGCTAGTGATAAGAGAATGATGTATGAAAAAAAAAAAACTAGATGTCCCATTTCCAAGAGTTTGAGAGCCTATTTATAATGTTCTCCAAAGCTAGAAATGGGGATAAAATCTCACAAGTTTCTTGATTATATTCCAAATCATATCATATAAAATCAATGGAGCCATAATTAGGGATAGATACATCGAATGATTCCTAATTGGAGGTAGATATGGTGAGATAAAATCAAGGCAATGAAATATTCTTTGATTGATCCTTGGAATATACTTTGAATTGATGCTTTATTTGTCTTTATGATTGCATGCTCCACACTTGAAGTTCTTATCTTGAAACTTGCCACATGTCTACATGAAAGTGCCCAAATGCTTCAAATTTCGTACTTTTCATAGATTTCATAATCTCTCCAATATCTCCAGGTCATGCAAATTTATGGTAGAATTGTCTCAAATTTTGTACATTTCTCGATTTCCTGCAAAATTTATAACAATAATCAAATTTGAGACAAGTAGAGACATTTAATTAATTTTAAGAACAACTAGAGACTAATAAATAGCTAAATGGGGCGCAAAAATAGTGTTTTGAGTGCTTATCAGTGTCTGTTTTGGCCTGAACAGACTTAAGTCCCCAAATTAGTGTGCCTTAATCCTGAACAGGGCTTTGGTATAAAAGAAATCGTCTTGGTCCAGACGGACTAGATTCCATAGAATAGTGCATCTTGAACCTGAACATGGCTTAAGTATGAGAGAAATCATCAAAGTCCGGATGGACTAGATTTCATGAGACAACCTGGTTTAATCCTGAACACGACCCTGGTAGCTCGGGGGGTCATCCTGGCCCGTGCGGACTGGAGTACACAATGGTAGTGTTGCCGGGAGGTTGGACTCAGTATGTTATACAACATTGTTGTTCCTTAGGCGGACTAGGTTACTTATGCGTGACATATTCTCGTCATCCTGAACAAGAGTAGACTCAACCGCAGTGCGCCATCGTCAGCCCCTTCGTTGGACTAAGTAAACTGAGCGCAATGAGCCATCTTGAGACTGGACTCGATTCGCTGTATAGCACTGTGGTTCCTTAAGCAGACTAGGTCACTTATGTGCGGTGAGTTGTCGACATCCTAAATAGGACTAAACTCGGTCATTGTGTGCCATCATGATCCTCTTGGTCGGACTAGTTTATCTAAGTGTGGTGAGCCGTTGTGAGACTGGACTCGGTCCACATGTAGCACCGTGGTTCATTAGGCAGAATAAGTCACATATGTGCGGCGAGTTGTCAACATGTTGGATATGACTAGACTCAACCGTTGTGCGACATCATGGTCCCCTTGGTCTGACCAGGTTATATAAGCGCGGTAAGCCATCGTGAGACTAGACTCGATCTACTATGTAGCACCATGGTTCCTTAGGTGGACTAGGTCACTTATGTGCAGTGAGTTGTTGACATCCTGAACATGACTAGACTTGGCCGTTGTGCACCATTGTAGTCCCCTTGGTCGAACCATGTTATTCGAGCGCGGTGAGCCATCGTGAGACTGTACTCGGTCCGCTATGTAGCATCGTGGTTTCTTAGGTGGACTAGGTCACTAATTGCGGGAAGTTGTCGACATTCTATATAGGACTGCTTTCAAGCAGTCCACCATTGTGGTCCCCTTGGTCGGACTAGGTTATCCAAGAGCAATAAGCCATCGTGAGACTGGACTCGGTTCGCTTTGTGCCTTAGTGGTCCTTTAGTCGGACTAGGCAGCTTCAGCATGGCGAGTCGTTGCGAGACTGGACTCGGTCTGCTATGGGCCTTAATGGTCCTTTAGTTGGACTACACCTGTTTCTGTGAATGGAGTATATGAATAAAATTTAAAGAAAGTACATTTATTGAATACTTTTTTAAGTGTTCTACATTCCACGGTCTTTTCAGATGCTTTCTACTCAAGCTTTCCAACCAATATCTTCCGGACCTATTAATTGTTGTCACCTTATAGAGACCTTCCTAGTTCGGGCTTAGCTTGCTTTCCATTGGGTCTTTCGTGTTCTGTTGGATTTTTCTAGAGCACCCAATCACCGACTTTGAATTCTCGAGGTTTGACCTTCTTTTTGTAATATTGGGCCATATTTTGCTGATAGGCCATTATTTGGCATGAAGTCCTATCTCTTTGCTCATAGAGTAAATTTAGTCTGACTCTCAAACCTTCATTGTTGTCCTCCAACGTGAAGTCCAACTTCCTAAACGTAGGCATTCCTAGTTTTACTTGAACTGTTTCCTCGGACCCGTAGGCCAAGGCGAATGGTGTTTCTCCAGTTGGGATCATTTTTGTGGTAGGCACGCCCAGAGGATGCTTGGAAGATCAGAAACCCAGAGCCCTTTGGGTGCTTGGAGTTTCCTCTTGATTGCTTCCAGGATCGTTCGGTTGGTGACTTTCGTTTGTCAAATTAGCTCAAATATTTTTAACCTTTTTGCCTTTAAACTGAGTCCCATTATCACTAACCAATCTTCTCGAAATTTTGAACCTGCAGATGATGGATTTTTGTAAGAAGTTATCAATCTTGTTCTCTCCGATATTTGAGAGCGGTTCTACTTCCACCCATTTGGTAAAGTAGTCGACGACCACAAGGAGAAATTTCTTCTTCTCAGAGGTGGGAAATGGGCCTACAATGTCCATCCCCCACTGTGCAAAGGGCCATGGGCTGGTCATTGCGACTAGGTTTTGTGCATGCATATGCGTGTACGGTGCGTACCTCTTGCATTTGTTGCATTTATGGACTAGGTCTTTAGTGTCCTACTACGTTTTGAGCCAGTAGTACCCTAAAGTGAGGGCCTTGTGGGCCAATGTCCTAAATCCGGCGTGGTTCCCGTATATACCTTTATGGATTTCTCCGAGGATATAGTCCACCTCGTTGGGGGCCGGGCACGTGACCAGTGAGTTGGTTACTGACCTTATATATAGCCTATCATTAAGGAGTGTGTACAAGACTCCCCTGTTCTTTAGCTTACGAGCTACCGGCTTTTCTGTTGGGAGAGCTCCATTTTTTATGTAGCTTACTAAGGGGTCCATCCAACTGGTCTCCTTGCTTGTGGAGAAGGCCTTGTGGGGTCCCTGTTCTTCTAGAGCCTACTTCTCCTGGTACTCTACAAGTCCATTAGAGTCGTCTGTTGTGAATGCGGTCATCTTGGCCAGAGTGTCGGCTTCTTGGTTATCTGCCATGGAATAGAGGCGGAGTATAATTCACTGTTCACCTAGTTGACCACCAGTTGAGAGTCGCTGAACACTGTGATTTTGGCTAATTTTAGCCCAGCTAGGAGGTCATCGTATTCTGCCTGGTTGTTTGAAACACAAAATTCCAATTTGACAGCCTTCTTAAGGGTAATCCTCTTTGGGGTATGAATAACAATCACAAAACCATTTCCTTTCTCATTGGATGACTTGTCACATTGCCTGATCCATCCTTGTGAGGGTGGTTCGCGGTTCTCATCCTCATTCCCCTCTTGGCAATTTAGCTATGATTCTCATGTTCCAGTGAACTCGACGACGAAGTCTACCAACGCTTGCACCTTAATGGTTGTTCTTGGAGCATAATGGATGTCAAATTGGTCTAACTATACTAACAATTCTTCTTGAGTGCTCTGGGTTGTACAATATTGACCGGAGTGGGTATTCAGTAAGGGTTGTTATTGAGTGAGCTTGGAGTAAGGTCTTAGTTTCCTAGAAGAGGTTACTAGCGCAAAGGACAGTTTTTCCAGGTTGGGGTAGTTTGTTTGTACCCCTCACACATTTTTCTGATGTGGTAGACATGTTTTTACCTCCCATACTCATCTCAGACCAAGTTTGAGTTGACGGCGTGCTCCAAGACTGAGAGGTATAGCGGAATGGGTTTTGAGAGCAGCTTCGTACTTCCCATGTATGCCTTCAGATCTTGGAAAGCCTATTCACACTATTCGCCCATTGGAATTCCTTGTTCCCTTTTAAGGATTTCAAGAAAGGGAGGCATTTGTTCGAAAATTTAGAGATGAACCTATTCAGGGCTATCGCCCTCCCAGTCAGGCTCTGAACTCCTTTGATGTTCATGGGTGACCTCATGTCGAAAAGAGCCTGAATCTGTTTGGGATCAGCCTCTATCCATTTTAAGTTGACTATGTAACCAGAAACTTTCTCTATTGTACCTCGAAAGTGCACTTTTGCAGGTTTAGCTTTGATATTTATGTAGTTGGGAGAAAGCCTCTTGGAGTTCCGCAAGGTAATCGGGACTATGGAGGCTTTTTAGTAATATGTTGTCGATGTAGACCTCCATTGTCCTTCCAATCTATCCTTTGAAAATCTCTTGGTATGTAGCCCCCATATTTTTAGTTTGAATGGCATCACCCGATAGCAGTATGTGCCTATGTTCGTTATGAAGGAAGTTTTCTCCTGATATGGCGGGTGCATGTTAATTTTATTGTAGCTGGAGTATGCGTCGATGAAATTGATGAGGCTATGCCCAGACGTTGCATCGACTATTGGTCCATCCAGGGCAATGGAAAGTTGTCCTTTGCACAAGCCTTGTTGAGGTCCATATAATCGACACAGACTCTCCACTTCTGTTTTTTCTTTTTTACTGAGATAGTGTTTGCGAGCCAACCTAGGTAGCACGACTCCCTTTTCAAATTAGCATTCATTAACTTTGCACTTCTTCATTAATGGCTTGGTTGCACTCGAGCGCCACTGGCCTCCTTTTTTACCTGGCGAGCTTTAGGTATGGATTGACTGCTAGCCGATACATGATTATGGAGGGGTCGATTCCCACCATGTCCTTCATTGTCCAGGAAAATACATTTTGGTTCTCTTTTAAGAGTGGGACTAGTTGGTCTGTCAGCATCCTATTGAGGTTGGAGCCTACATAGACGGCTTTAGTGTTTTCCGGTTGTCCTATATTGTAACGACTTCTTCTTTTGGTTGTCCGATGTTCGACCTCCCTCGTGGGCTGGAGGAAGTTTGGTGTCCGAAGCGCAGATGTGTTTCTACGTTTTAGTTCGTAGCTTTTTCGACGGGATCCCTCTGTTCGGACTGCAGTGGATCATTTCCTGGCTGTTTGGTTGCAACGTAATGGCATTCTAGAGCAGCAATATGGTCTCCTCTGATTGTTCCTACTTCACCGTCCACATGATATTTAAAGCGTTGGTGTTGCATTGAGACTGTCGCCTCCATGTGGTGTAGCTAAGGTCGTCCCAAGATCACGTTGTGCTCGGTGGGGATCTACAACCGAGAACTTTGTCATCAGTATCTTTGATAGGTTTGGCTCCCCTGCAACTACTGGCAACTTAATCGTTCCAATGGGATACTTCCTGCACAAATTCCTTTTTTTCCCTTTTTGGCTACCTATATTTTGCTTCCAGCACGAACTCCTCTTTTTTGGATCCAGTACTGGATCTCATTCTTGAGGCTCTTACAGTTTGAGTGTCATGACCTATTTCTTTGTGAGGAACAATGCTTGTTTTATCACATTTTGAAGGGTCTCTCCTAAGCTTCGGTGGCCACTTGTCCTCCTAGTTTTTCATGGTGGATAGGATGTCAGACAAACTGGAGTTAACTTAAGTGTAGTAGTGGTATTTGGGACTATTGTTCTTGTCAGGCTTTATTGGACCACATTCCGCCTGGCTGTTGCTCTGTTTTCTTCTGAGGCTTCCTCTCATTGTCTTTGTCCTTGTCCCTTGTTCCGGGGAAGCGCTTAGCCTCACTCTCTCCCACCTTTTTGGCTGCTAACATCTCCTCTAGGGTGATGTACTTTTGAGTGCTTCTCAACTGATTTGTCATGTCCGTTGTAGGTTCCAGTGTGAGAAAGTTATAAAACTAACCACTTAGCAGGCAGAAGGTGAAGGCAGTAACAGACGTGTTGCTGCTTCTGTCGTCAATCAAAGTTAGCTCGTCGTTGAAACGCATGTCTACTTCCTTAGGGTCTCATCGTATTTTTGCTTGAGACTAAGCAGATAGTTGGGCCCTTTCCTGATTCTCTAGCTCTGCACGAACTAGGTGATGAATGCCTTCGCCAAGACCTGAAATGAATTGATGGATCTTGGCTGAAGGCTATGGAACCAAGTCAGTGAAGCCTTCTTCAGGCTGATAGGGAAAGTCCGGCACAGAATGGATTTTGAGATTTCCTTCAACGCCATCACGTGGTGGTAATGCCGCAAGTGGTCTGATGGAACAGACATCCCATCATAAAACTCGAGCTTTGGAGGGACAAACTTCTTTGGCAAGGGTACGCTCATGATCTTCTCCCAGAATGAAGGGACGGTAAGATCGTACGGGACTTCTAGATCACTGTCCCAACTGAAGTGAGTTCTCGACTATGGTCTTGTCTGTCCTTGAGGTGTGGTTCCCGCTACCCTTTTCGTTCATCGGGTTCCCCTCTTTGTCAGCCCCCCGATCCTCGTCAAGAAGATTGTCGCTTTCATGGACATGATCCCTGGTGGCTTCTTGGATCAAGGTCATCCCCAGTTTCCACCATTCTCTGGTGGTGGTCGTTGATCTTCGGTAAGTATTTCCACCACCCGCGTGAGATGATTCATATGGAGTAGAATCTGATCTATGCAGGGGTCGGTCGTAACTGCCTCGGGGGCTGAGCTTCGTGACTGCTCTGCTTCCTCAGTTGAATCAACTGGCCTGGCGACAAGGTTTCCCTAGCCGAAACATTTTTTGGCTCAACATCATTATTGTTGACCCGGGATCTTGTGCTGGCAACCATGTCTCGAGACTATGCTCGTTTGAAAGAGCTTGTGTCCGTGTTGTAAGGGAAACTGGTCATTAGTTCCCACAGACAGTGCCAAATTGATGCGTCCAAATTCGTCTTGATCGATACCTGACCTGAAAGTGAATAACAGCGTGCCAAGGACCACCGTTGTGGTGGCCGAAGGCACTTCGATGCTAAATTTAGGTGACTGAGTAAGGATGGATGTAGACTGTAAATTAGATTAATAGTGCATACCTTTTCCATCCCCTTTGTTCATCTTATATAGCGAAACCTTTACTCCTTCATTGACTCTATCGCCGAGGCGCGAAGGAGGGAGGAGATTTCGTTAGGGATCTTACTTGTCCTTGACTGGGTTTCATTCCGCACTTAGCTCTGTTTGGGACCCAATACTTGATTGGATCATAAGCTGTTGAAAATAGATCTTGGACTTATGACAGCCCAGAGATATGGTTTGGGCCTTATTGTCCTGGGCCAAACTCCAAGATTTGTGCCATGCCGAGCTCACATGATCTAGGGATGGCAACGAGGCAGATTGGGGCGGATTTGAGCAAATCCATCCCCGCCCTGTTACTGATTACGGATCCCCAAATCCGCCCCATCAATCCGTTTAAAAGTATAGCTAAAAACCATACCCGTCCCTAACGGATTAGCGGATATCCGCCCCGCCAATCCGTTAGAGGCTTTTGGTTCCGTTGGCTGGTTGCTGGTTTCCTACCCCAATCTGTCCCAATCCGCCCCATTCTGGCCAACTGTTTTAAGTAATTTAAATAATTTATATAGGCTAGGGGTATTTAAGTAATTCTTTTGGTAAAACGGATATCCGTGGGACGAATATGGCCAAATTCGTATCCGCCCCAAATAATAAACGGATACAGTTTGGATATCCGTATCCGCCCCGACCTCCATTTAGCCTTACCCAAATCCGCCCCAAACGGGGTGGGCGTGGCAGATATCCGTGAAAATTCGCCCCACTGCCATCCCTAGCGTGATCTGGGCTTAGGCCCCTAACTTACTGGCAAAACAGTGATTTGCTTGAGTCTTGGCTAGACCGTGCTTGGGCCTCCTCAAGACCGCATTGAGGCCTTACTATATTAGGGTTGGCCTATGCCACATGTGTGGCTGTGACTGGGTGACTATTTGATGTCTCATCAGTTTCAATTTCCATGTCCATTCTCCCTGCAACCAAACAGACCTTAAGAAAAGTAAGAAGCAAAACAAAATTTTATAACAGTAAGTAGAACAGAAGTTTTGCAATTTATAAGTATACCAATGGACAAACTTTTTTCTCAAGTAGGACCGATGGGATGGAAGATCAGTAGTAGTTTGTGTGGGAGGTTTCAAACATCAATTTTCAATTGGATTATTATTATTATTATTATTATTGATTATTGATTATTTATTATTTATTTTTTGTTCTTATTGTTATTCTTCTTATTTTGTATTCGAAGTATAGGTGTGCAATTCAGTGGTAGTAAATGTTGGTTTGGTACTATTCTAAATACTCTAGCATGGTCATGTATATTTTACATCACCGTTGGCAATATCGCGTGATTCTTGCCCTTTTGAGATTGTATGCAAGTAGTGAAACTTTTTAGAAGCACGCCAATACGGAAAACAAAATGAAGCCATTGACAGAGAATTGTTGATCAAAATAGGTATTTGACAATCTCTTTGTGAACTTGTTTCAAACAGATCCTAACCATAGGTACTTGATTCGCTCAACCCCCTCTCCCGCGCGAATTTCGAAATGTTTCAGGTGTATCAGTTTGTGGTACGTTCACTACAAAAATTGGTGGATTTCAACAAACTTATTTGGTTAAGAAGATAACAACAAGGAGTGAGCTTAAGCGGTAGAATAGTAGATTAAAACAAGGGTAGTTGGGCCGTTTTTACACTTGTTTTTATTCTTCTATTGGGTCTTTAACTTACTAAAGATTTGGTATTTTCCAAGACACCTTTAAATTTTCAAAACCTTCAAAATTTCTAATTGATTATCATGTTAGATCGTTCTATAAATATATGAATGTGGACACATTCATATATTCAATTTTTTTTATAATATTTTTATATTATACAAATATTTGGTATACATAATATACCATACCAAATTAAAATAATAAACAAATTACGATCACAAATAGTGAAACAATTCTGCCTAACCTTTTGAATTTTGTACCATGGCAACCAACCTATCTCGAACGTTCCCTTTCCAAGTATCTTGTCGTTCCCCGGAATAGGTAACTGTGATCCTAACAAGGTCCCATTAGTAGGTCCCCGTATTAGACTGTGACCCTGCTGCGAATTGCATTTGGTCTGGTCATTTGCTTTTGTTCCTCTCCCCTTGGGTTATTCATGCAATTAGTAAGTTTGTTGTTGCCAAGGTGGATTTACTAAATTAGTTTTAAGGCTTGTAAATTTACTTGGGATCAGAGTGCCTTCACCACTACAATGGTGGTCCCTGGCTTAACCACGGCTCATTTTTGCATGTACGATATCATCGGGATCGGCCAGAGAAGATCTGAACGCATCAATACTCTTGTAGGAAAATTTTTTGTTCTCGATGTACAATCTACTGGTTACGAATAAGCCATCAGTAAAATGATATTTTGTGTTATATTTAAGATTTATGATTGATTTTTGCTTAGGTGAGTGTATTTAAGGAACTTAGGCTTTGTTTGTTTCACGATTTTTTTTCCGAAGTGTGTATTATCCAAAGTTTAAATTTGTAGTGTTTGTTTCCTGGAAAATTATAGATTTCTAGAAAAATTTTATTCCAAAAGAGCCTTATGGCTGGAAAGTCCACATCCCATTTTAAACGGGATGTTGATTTTCGATATTATTTTTTTCACCACACCAACTTTCACCGTTGCCACAATATAAGTATTTGATCAGTGGATATTATTTTCCAAGAAACAACCAAACAACGTGAAAAGGTTTTAGGAAAATTCCTGAATCTTTTTCTCCATTGGATGTTTGTTTTTTTGAAACAAATGGATCTTTAATGTTCGTCCTTAACCTAGATACAATTATTTTTTTTTAATTTTTTTAACTGAAGTACCTTAACAATAACTATTTATGGGTTGACTTTGGCTTAGAAGAGTTACATGTTAAATCAAAAGTAAAACAAACTTGAGTAAAATCTTTGTCCTATGAAGAATGGAGGGTGGTGTTAATGAGAGCAATAATACACTAACTGAACCAAAAAATCTATCAAATTTTGAATGTTGCTGCAACTGGCTAGCCTTGAGGATGTGGAATCCCTTTCACGAATCATGTAAGAGCACAAGCATGTCAATAAAAGCCTCCAATTGTTGGAATATTATTAAATTCTCACTAAGACCTCATGTCAATGATCAATGAAGAACAACTTAATTAATGCGTATCTGAAGCCATTGATGAAAAGTATGCACGTAGCAATCCGCACAAATCGAGCAATAGGTAGCAGAGAAGACTGAACCAAACTATTATCTGGACTGAACCGAACCGGTCAACTGGACTGAACCAAACTATTCCAGTGGTCCTGAACCAAATGGGTCCCTTCGGTCTGAACCGAACCGGTCCAGCTGAACTGCACTAAAACAAAACAACTGAACTAAACCAGGCCCAAAAAACTGAGCCAGGTCCATGGATCCAACTGAGTCAACTGGGCGGAGACAACCACCTAGTTGACTCATCATCTTCTTCACCTCCTTGTGGGTTGAAAAAAAAAACCAGAGAAAAAAGGGAAAGGGATGCAAGACGATCAAAGACATCATCTTCTTCATAGTGTTCTTCATCTCCCCTCCGTCTTGATTGATCTTCAAAACAAGAGGTCTGTGCTATACGGTCTGTCTCGATCGATCTTCAAGACGAGGTGTCTGTCTCGATCGAACTTTAAGATGATCGACCGGAGAGAGGGTCTAAAGCCCGACGGTTAAAGGGGTCAATCAGATATTAAGAGCAACTATCGACCGAATTGATGAACAATCAAATAAACTCAATTCATTCGGATTGAACAGTGCAAAACCAGACAGACTGAATTTTTTTTTAATGTAGAGTCTGAATTTGAAATTTTTTCGAGGACCTTTGATTATCACCGACCACCCAAATAATTTGATGGGGTTGATTAACACTGGCTAAACCAAAATCCAGTCGTCGGGAGAACCAAATCCAACGAAATAGATTTCTTGGGTTTGGGTAAAACCCTCGTGAGGATTGATTAATTAATCAAGCAATAGGAAAACAACAAACTGAATGTTTTCTTCAATGATTTTGACAAGGAGGCTCTGATACCACTTATTAGAATATTATTAAATTCACACCAAGACCTCTTGTCAATGATCAATGAATAATGAAGAACACCTTAAATAATACGTACCTGAAGCCATTGATGAAAAGTAGGCATGCAACAATCCTCACGAATCAAGCAATACACAACGGAGAAGTCTTCCACCTCCAGAACGATGTCTCTAAAATAGGATGGGAAAGTAAGAGGTAGAAAAAATTAGGTTTGGAGTGAGGACCCCAACCGTATATATAGAGCTCTAATTATATTATTAGCCCATTAACAATAATTCTATTACAGTGGGACTTAAATTGGTATCTACTCGTAAATAACCTCCATACTCAATTTAGTAACACATGTCAAGACATACAACATGTAATGAGCAACGTGTTTATGACCCTAGTCTTGTTTCTTAATGATCCTAACTAACCAGGTCTAATCAAACACCATTCACTTATAGTTTGATAGTCTACAACGTATAATAATATGAATTATGTAGATCCACCTTAAGGGAATTTTTTAAAACCAATGACTACTTGCCGAAGAAATTTTTATATGGAGAGCTTTGAATTGGATGTTTATGCGTTCCTCATCTGTGAAAAGTCTTCAACCTTAAAAGAAACAACTAATATATATAGATTCGGGCCCTCAGTTTCTCTAATTACAACTTTGCAAGACATGGTTCATATTTTTGAGTTGGAGTAGTCACTTATTTCAAGGTGTTTAAAAGGCGGAATTGCCCTGATGTTAGGCACTTCTCAGTAAAAGGGGTGTTGAGGGACTTACTACACAATGTGCAAAAACAAGATTTCCCATTATGCTCGACAACCTTCCACGAAAGAGGTGCCAGGTGATTTATTGCTTCACACCTTCATATTATATTATAGGCATTGATTTTTTTATACCACCACTTCTGCTAAAGCACACCACTACCCTTTTTTTTAATGTGTTGAAGCACACCACCAATATAAACCCCTATTTCACCATTGTTCCTCTTCTTTTTCACCTTATTTTCTCTCTTCACAACAAGTGACGGAGCAGCACCACCCCGCTTTCTGCCACCGCTGGTCGCACCACCTCACCACCACCTTTCCCCTCTTCCTTTTCTCCTTTGTTCTTCTTCTTTATATTTGTTCTTTTTTTTTTTCTCATATCTTCCTATTCTCTTCTCTTTTATCTTCTCTTTTTCTCCACCATTGGCAGCATCACCCCGCCCCGGCCTCCTTCTTCTTTTATTTTCTTTTTATTCTCCTATTCTGCCCCAATTTTCTTTTCTGCCCTCGAGGAGATTCTGCAAAGGTGTGATAGCTCAGTGGTTGAGCAGTGGCGGATCGTATCACTAAGTCACGATCCCAGTCGGCGGCATCTGGAGTGGGAGGGGTTAAGGAATAAACTAAAAAAATAAAAAATTTCGTGCAATTTTTATGCAAGTGTAGCACTACAAGAAAATTGTATTTTAGTGACAATTGCCAAAGGTATTTAGCAAAACCGTCGCTAAAAAATACGGAGATGGTTGACCAACCACCGCTAATAAAGGCGTCACTAGGGCATTCAGCGGTGATTTTCAGCAATCGCTAGCATAACCGTCGCTATATGTTATTTAACAATGTTAGTTAGTAACCGCTGGTAAAACCATCGCTAAATACCATTGAGCAATGGTTACAAACCGTCGCTGACTACCATACAGCGACGATTAAAAAACCGTCGCTAAATATAGGGCAATTACGACATTTGATAATATGTTGCGACAGTTTCATTCGTTGGCTAGCGACAGTTCTCAACCGCCGCTACAGTTCGCGGGCACTCTTTGACGGTTTATAACTGCTGCTAAATTCCACTGGTAAACCCTTTTAGCAACGGTTACAATCGCCGCTAATGTCTATCATTATTATCTTGACAATTCTATTTTGCATACTGAAACATGTGAACAATCTATAATCACATTTTACAACCTGTAAACAATCAAGAAAAGTTTACTTTAACTGTATTATTATACACTTTAAAAAAAAAACTATATTGTCATCAAAGACAACAAAATATCAAAGCTAATACATGTAGAATTTTTTGAAGTTTGATAGTTAAAGTCAAATTTACTACAGTACTTGAACTTGTACCACATTTTTTAAAGAAATTAGTAGACAATGCTATGGAGTGTGGAGCCGATGAAAATCCTCATTATCATTTAGACTAGATGATGAGGGTCTTGCAGTTGCTGGTGAAGTTTGCCCACTTCCTTTGTCTTGTGCCCGAAAATGATGAGTCAACAATATTACTCTGAACTTGAACCAAATTACAATAATTAATTGATTTTATTTAGTAAGTAATCAATATCACTGATAACTAATATATATTCAAATAATGTAAAGGAAAATAAACACACGGGTGTAGTGAATAGGCTTGCAAACTTAGCAGACACATTTCCATTCAACTTCTAAAAAATGTATGTGAATGCTCCCTCATATCCCTGCTTTTTTAATGTCTCTAACTGTGACTCCAGCTGTGAACTCTCCATTGTAATTGAGGAACAACAGTGTTTTGCATTGGCTGTGAGGACATCATCCCACTAAACCTACTAGTGGTGTTGCCAAAGACTTGAGATGGACATGGCCCGAATCCCAAAGCTCAAACTCGGCCTGGATGCTCTTTTCCTAACACCTTAACAAGTGAATCTTGTTGTGAAATGGATCGTGATGTAGAATCTTCATTCTCAATCTCTAAAATTTCCTCCTACATGAATGAGGCAAGCCATCAAACTTTGAATTCAAAATTTAGCCAAACATTAATTAATGTAGTTCAATCGAAAGAAAATAATTAAATTACTTACACTTATCTGCCTGTAGCCAGGCAGATACATAAGACCCGTCTTGTTTTGTGTTGCAATATACACCTCCCCCTACTCACAAGTCTCCCACGTTCATATTCCTACACCAATGTTATGAAGTCATCTAACTTTAAATAGTATAACTAAGAATGACAACTTAAAGTGTGATAGGGTGTAAAATATTACAAAAATTCTAGATGTCGAGGAAATGAGCGAGGAAACCAGTGAGGGAAATGAGGTGGAGGGGGTGGAAACCGTTCACCCCCCTCGGGATGTGTGCGTTGACTTTTCGCGCGCACATCCCGAGGGGGGGTGAACGGTTTCCACCCCCTCCACCTCATTTCCCTCGCTGGTTTCCTCGACAGCTAGCAAAGCTCAAAATATTAATTGCAATCTCAGCCTTTTAACCTGGAATTGTTTTTTGATCCTCCAGTGTGTGGATTGATTAGCTTTTTTTTTTTTTTTTTTCGAATTTCCATCTTCTTTTTGCATTTTCACAGATAAAAACATATTTGTTAGCATTTTTCTTGTTATTTAATTGAATCTTGTAAGTACTTTGTGTTATCTTTGTCCTTTCATCCAAGCGGTGGTCAATAATATGTGCCCAATCATTACGATCGATGCCTTTGGGGTGTTTTGAAATATTAGCGTCTCTGGACAGTGTAGGATCATAAAACAAAGTACTAATAAGTTCAATCCTATATGCATTATTATAAAATACAACTACAACTACAAAAATCTCTTAAAAGAGAAATTAAAATGCAAGCTAAACTCGGAATCTCTGACAAATGATTGAACTACAAGAAAGCCACAAAAAAACCAAACTTTTCTGAATATTGCTCTATGGTGACGAGTCCAACAATTTCCTTCTTGAAAGCAGCTCAAGAATCTGAAAGCAAAGCATAAGAATTGAATCAATTAGAAACCCTGAAGGAGTACATAACAACATAGCATCCAAAGTGAAAAATAGCAATACTAAATAATACAAAAAAGAGGATCATTGAACCTTAAAGGACCATTTCTGAAAATTCATCGACTAAATATTAACCAAATATTTCACGACACAAGTCATAGTCTATACAAAATTATAAGCATCATTGCAGTCCTGATCTCTACAACATGGGTTTGGGTTGTAGTCCTATCTTGAAGAAGCATATCAGGTACTATAAGGCCATGCATTATGTATCTTACTATTTAACAGGTTGTGAAGCACATGAGGCTGGCTGATCAATGTCTTGCAAAAGTAACGAGTATAAAGTGACAAGTAATGGTCTTATGAAGTTGAGTGTATCCAAAAATGCATAATGCACAATATGCAATAGAATTTATCTGAAATAACACCTTGCAAAATTTTTAACATCTTAGGTTCTGATTCCATTCACAGAATGGTCGCACCACTACCATTCAGTTGATTCGAACCTGCAGGAGGTTGTTGCAAAATTTATATGGTGTTAAACTAGTAGAAACTAGACACTTTATATCAGTCTAAGCCTCTTTGTTTGAAAGTCTTTCTATGACTTCCATCTCTTATAGAACCAAGCAAACAGTGTTTCCACATCAAACAAATCATGGTTTATTACATGATGTAGTAGGGTCCTCTTTTCGCCCAGAGTTTGATACATCAAAAACCAGAATCTGAAAGCAGAATACCCATATAAATTTCGCCATACAATCCTGCAGAAATTTACACCCATCCATCCAAATAAAACAGTGAAAAGAGCTTTTTCTGCTGGGGATGAGTTTTTCAGAGTCTGTTTTGTTGTAAAACAGAGTTTTTTCTGTCTGTTTCTGAACCGTTTTTGGTGCTGTTTCCAGCAGTAGTTAAGTGTATGTTTGCAACAGTATTTGGTGCAGATGGCAGTGAGTATGCAGCTGATTTACAACAGCAACTCAGGTGTTCTTTTGGTGCAGAATTTCCAGCACTCTTATCTGATTTTTTTGGTGCAAAATTGTCTGGCAAATAGGCTATGCTCTGTGCAGATTTTTGTGCTAAGGTTTGGTTTACAAATGAAGAGATTAATTGAAACACAAGAGGCTTGGTTTGAGAAGATGTTGAAGACTCTGGAACACAAGGAAAAAGAGAGAATGTCCAGAGAGGAAGAATGGAGGAAGCAAGAAGCAGAGCAAATAGATCGAGATCAACTCCCAAAACTACTTGTCCCCATCGCTGCAAACAACTCAATATACTCCCTAGTTAACACCCAAAACAATCATAATTGTTGAACATAGACTGCCAAGTAATTCACTCACAATTCATGTTTTTTTCTAGTTTCTCAACTTATAAATAAAACCATTCACTGAATACACCTAGTACAAAACCACTCTGAAGTCTCTTTGAATGCTAAAACCGGGCTCAATTTCAACAGAACAAACAACAATTGACAGCACAAAAAAGTGAAATTGTAAAACAATCTAATTACCCAATTATTTTAGAAAATTTCAAATAGCCATCTATCTTTATAACCTAACAAACCCTTATCGAAACTTAGCTTTTTATGAAATTTTCAAATACCCATTGTTCTCTAGGTAAAAAACTCGCAAAACCCAGATCCAAGTTTTGATTTTTAATCAGATTTGTAGTAATACATGTCATATATTGAGTTATAGAAAAAGGGATCACGATACAGACCTAATCAATTCAAATATTTCTGGAATCTAGGTCAAAATGGTAGACACCCAGATCTAGTTTTTGTTGAATGAGATTAAATTGATTGTAAATAAACGAAAGAGTGAAGTGATACCTGAGACGGAAGTGCGAATCAGCTGCTTTAAGAGAAGTGACTGGTCTTCGTTCTTCTTCTTCTCTCGCTGGGCATCTGAGAGAGAGAGAGAGAGGGAAGTCTTCGTCATCCTTCTTCTTCCTCTTCCAAACAGCAGCAGTTTATTTATTGTGTTAACCTGATGGAAAAGAAAGATAAAATTAGTTAAGTTTGGGGCTGAGAACATTATCTATTGGATGGTATTAAGATGTGAAACAGAATCGGATCTGTTAGTTGCACCCCATTTTCACCTTATTTCCACCATGCCGAATCTGAACCGTCGTTAACTAATATTATTTAGTGACAGTTAACAAAACGTCGTTGAAGGTTTTTATGAGCTGTCGCTAAAATACAGTTTTCTTGTAATGTGGGTTCCCAATTCATAGGAGCCTGTGAGATGGCCAAATTTTTTGCCTTCGCGCATGTTACTGCGAATGGGGAACCCCCACTCACACGAATTTGCAAGAGAGCAACAAAAAAAAAAACTAGAGCGAAAGAGGAGAAGAAGAGGAACATAGAGAACATGAAGAGATGAGAAGAAGAAAAAAAAGGAGAATAAGTGATGGGTTTTTTTATTTATATTCGTGGTGTCCTTCAATAGATGGTCGTGTATTTCAGAAAGTAAGGGATGATAGTGTCCTTCAACAAAAATGATGGTGTCAAAAAGTGGATGCCTACATCATATAGGGGTTTAAGGGGTTCTTAGCTGGTTTGTGGTTTGCTTGAGTTTATGTTTTAGATTTGTACTCATTTGAAGTATTACTTGAAGAACTAGTTTGGGTTAGCTTGAAAGTTTAATTCGTGATTCAATGTGCTAAGTACTTTAATATGTTTGATTTTGTATATAGCCCTATTAAATCTTTGAAGAATTCATGTTCAATTGATGTATTGTTTGTTTAGTTTGAAAATTTAGGCATCTTTCCTGCCATTCTGTATGTTTTATAAGGAAAAGAGAATTTGCTTTTGTATACCTTGTTTCTATTGTTTTGTGTGTGCCAAGTATAAAGTGTTGTTTAGCCTCGGTATAGTATCTGTTGAAAATAAGTCAATATGCCTTCTAAGTGTGCGTATATAGAATATTTTTTTTATTCTAAAAATTCAATAATAAGTAAAAATTAAGATTTTAGGAAGAATACTTTAGTAATTTGTGAATATTCTTAGATCTTCGAAAAAATTTTAAATACTTAAAAGATGAATCAGGGTCAGGTGGAAGCCAAGCATAAACAGAATTCGAACTCATTCTTCTAAGAAACATAACCCATTAAAAAAATTAATGGTCAGGGCTTTGAAATCAATTTATGTGGGTGATGCAGTCGATTTTCGCTCCCTATTTTACCTTGACCTGTTGACCTGCACAAGGAATGCACGTGAGCCACAGATCACCGTTGTGGTGGTCGACGACAGTCCGATGCTAAAGTCAGACATGGATCTGAGAAAGGCTTAATGTTGTAAACTAGAAATTTGGAGCATACATTTATTCACCAACCTCATGTCTTACTTATAGTACTGGAGTCTTTGTTTGACCAGGCCATCGGTGGCGTAGCTTAGGGAAGAAAATTTTCTTGGAGATCCTTCCCTAATTAGGAGTAGTCTTGTAGAAGGAAATTTCCCCGTTGGACCTGTGCTCCTAGAAATGCGGGAGATAGTTTCCAGTTGGAGTGTTGTCCATAGATGAAAGTTTTCATGTATGGCGTATACTCTGATATTTGCTTCCTAGTTGGAGACAAAGTGTTTCGGGCTTGCTCATCTGTAGCTGATCCCCAAGATACTTGCCTTAATAGGTCTTACGGGTATTGGGAATGGTTGTGAGACTTGTGGGTTTAGCAGGCTATAATAATTTGGGTCCATCTGGCGGATTGCGCTACGTGGCCTTGATGTCGCTTGGGGCAGAATCAGTGTTAGACTGACGTTTGGGCCTGTTATTCCTTGAGATCATCATGACACGTGTACGGTGCAAAAGAGAGGATGTTTCAGTGTATCATCAGATGCTCCCCCGAGTTAGCGGGTCATTGTATCAGTCTACTAAGTCACTTCTCGAAAAGATATGCCGTTCATAATGATTGAGTCTGAACCTTTACTTGAGTGGCGTGCTTCATTAATTTAGCATGCGTCGGTTCAATGGAGAAAAGGCGGGAAACCAATCTTTATTTAGATATCCCTTTCTGCAGATATTGACTCTTCCATTTTTTTCATTTTTAGAGATTCCGCTCTGTTCAGCTTTTAATTGAAAGCTTATTCACTTTTTTCATGGCTCGCCAAAATAACCTTGACTATGAGCTTCTTGCCAAGAGTCTCCAGTTCTTTGAAGATAGGTCGACCTTCGAATCGAGCCTGGTTGAGATTCAGAAGACATATGGGTTCCTTAAAGACTACCATTTTACACTTTGAGTGATTATCAAACGCCAATGTTTATTCTGGATGGATTTATCTGTTTGCACCGCGGCATGCTTCAAACTGGCGTATGTTTTCCTGTGCTTGATGAGATCTGGGGCTTTATGGAATTCCTTGGTATCCTTCCTACCCAGTTGGTACCGAATGGGTACATGATTATTCTTCTTATATTGATCAGGGCAAAAAACACTAACGTCCGCGTGACTCCGATGATGATTTAGTTACTAACTTCTCTTCGGCTAAATGATCATGCTTGTGTAAGATGAAGGTGTCGGCTTGCTTCGGGAAACTTCAAGATGACTTTAAATTCTGGTAGAAATTATGCTTCCTGGCTCCTTCGAATTTGAAGTACTTCGAGTTCAATGGTCGTCCGCTTGAGTGGGAGTTTAGGCCACTTCGTAAGTATAATTTCATCTTTTGTTTTCGTTGTGCTGATTGTATGATGATCGTTGCGTATGTTCTCTGTAGGGAGGTTCCTCACTACTTTTCTATCTCCAGAGGTGGAAGTTGCTATGAAAGCGTTTCGTGGCATGCCTCGAATGAGAGTAGAAGATGTTATACGCCCTTCCAATTTTAGTCGCAATGGGTTATGGGCCCACTGACATGTGGCTCCCACTCTTTTCAGTGTGCAGAAGGTTAAGTCCGATGGTGGAGCTCCTTCCAAGAAGAGGAAGGCCTCTAAAGTTAAGGCTCCTAGCTTGTCAAACACATAGGGATTTTTTGAAACGCTTGCCTCCTTCATAGGCTCGAAGAAGTCTCGTACTAGGGCTGAACCTGCTTCCAAATGGTCTGCTCTGCTGGGGGAGGAAAATGATTCTGACTTGTCCGCGGAGGCGGAGGTTTTACCATCTGATTTGGGGAAGGACCACCTGCGGCTAGCGGGGGTTGATGATGAGTCAAAGCTGAGTACCGAGCAAGTTGAAGCTTTGAATAAGAAGCTGATGCTGGCTGTTGTGGTGGCTTCTACTAATGCTGACCAATCCAGACCTGTTCTGCTGGAAGGTCTTGATAAAGATTTTTATGTGGTTCCTGAGGTCAATCGTCCTGCTGGTGGATCATCTGACAATGGTCATTGCAACGTTGATCGTCCTTATTGCAATCCACATTTCCCTCCATCTCGCTCTAGCCCGTACATTGAGATAATGGAGGGTCCGATTGACAATTCACCTTTTTCTCTCCCTTAGGATTCTACTGAGTCGGCTCGCAACAAATGGTCGGCTGCTGGTGACAAAGGGAAAGCGGTAGCTAATGGCCCAAGTGTGGTGAGGACTGCAAAGGGATGTTCTGGTGTGATTCCGCATTAGGGAGAGCATCATCCGGAAGAGGATGCGCTGGAAGAGCGTATGGATAAGGGGCTGAAAATCTTATGTTGGGGATGTAGCATCTGAGCCAAGTGGTCGTCGCTGGGACAGAAGTTGAGGTAGCTCGTGAGAGGGTGTACACTATGGAGTGCGTTTTCTCAAATATGTAGAAGTCGTATTCTGATGCACTTTTCGAGATTGAATCGCTGAGAAAGCAGATTGAAGAGAGGAGGCTGAAACAATCAGCCATTGATGTTGAGACCCAGAGGGTTCGTTTGGAAATCCTTGAGTCTGATTTAGCAGGGGCGGTGTCCGCAAGGGAAATATCAAGAGAAGAGCTGAACTTGGTCCGCCAGAATCTAGAAGTTGCGCAGGAAGCTACAACTAAGATGTGCTCTAAGTTGCAGTCTCTTGCTAAGGAGAATACCAGGAAAGAATCTGAGTGGGTCATCCAGGGACAACAGTTAGATGCCAATGTGGAATTCAACCCTCGGGAAGCAAGGAAAGCGGGGGACCAACTTCTTCTGGAGCAGCATGAACTTAGCACAGTTAAAAATAGCCTGATTATTGAGTAGTTTCAGACTGATGCGCGCGAGGAAGGACTGCTCAAGGCGCAAGGCACGTTTGAATTCCACAGGATCATACATGGGAGGTTAAAACTGTTGGCGCTGATGAAAGAAGAGCATCCGGACAGGGACTTTTCTTATTACAGAAAGGTGTCCTTTGCAGACTTCGGAGCGATCTCTGAGCAGTCAGTGGAAGAGGGCAATTCGGATCATGACGCTCAAGCTGAGGAATGCACGGACGCAACTCCTGCTTCTTCTCCTGTTAAGCTAAGTTCCCTTATAATTGTACCTCCTCCTGACGAGGAGTAAATTTCGTACATTTGTACCTTTTGTTTCAACTGTTAATGTAAACATGTTCTTTTCGAGTATGCTTTGTACCCATGTCCTATTCCGTCCCCATGTTGCATGTTTTCCATTTCCCCTTGTCGTTTTAAATTGACATAGGTCCTGTTGGGTTAGTAGGGAGCCGAATGGTTGGTTCACTCTTGAGAGCTCGACTGTTTATGCTGAGAGTAATTCTGACATGTACTTTCGTGAGGTCTCAGAGTTCCTATCGTGTGATTATGTCCAATAGTGAACATTCTGCAGATGGTTTGGCAGCGGGTTACTTTACCTAGGCTGCCGCTCATCCTTGAGGTAAGCCGTTGGAGGTTCACATTATACATTTGACCGTCGGCTGTGGTCTTTGGCATGAGTGAACTATTGCAGTCGAGCACATGCATTGTCGTCAGTAGTTGAACAAGAGCGTTTGGCTCGAGTCAAGTCTCGTAAGCTCGGGCTAGTCTCCCTTGTAGCATTCGTCTGTGTTTAGCATATTAGTTTCTGAATCGGCTCAAGTGGCCATTGCTGATAACGGGATGTCAGCCTATGCGGGCGTGAATATGTTTTTTGAGTTGTGACCAGATTCGGCGACTACTGTCTTGAGAATGAGCAGTGGTCCCGTGGCGAGCCGTCGAAGCTGACTATGCTCCCACCTTCCAAACCATCTACACCTGCGCGGAGCGGTCTATAGATTTGGGATTGAGAAAATTCGGCGACCATGGCCTGTAGAAGAGCAGTGGTCCTTAGCAAGCCGTCGACATCATTCGGAACTGACTAGGCTCCCACCTTCCAAACCATCTACACCCACGTGGAGCGAACTATAGATTTGGGATGAGAAAATTCGGCGACCATGGTCTGTAAAAGAGCAGTGGTACCGTGGCAACCCGTCGACATTAGTCGGAACTGACTAGGCTCCCACATTCCAAATCATCTACACCCGTGCGCATCGAGCTACAAATTTGGGAGTTTGAGATTTGGCGAGCATTGTTTGTAGAAGAGCGGTGGTCCCGTGGCAAGCCATTGACATCAGTTGGAACTGACTAGGCTCCCACCTTCCAAACCATCTAAACCTGCGCAGAGCGAGTTACAAGTTTGGGAGTTGACCAGAAGCTGTCGTCGCCAGTCGTCACTGACTAGGCTTACCTGATTGAGTTCGGCGAGCATCATTCGCAGAGGGAGCGACGGTCCCTGATGAGTCATCGTCATCAAGCGTGAGAGTGCTGACTAGACCCCCACTTCCTAAGCCATCGACATTCACGCGCAGCAAACTAAGCGTCGTGGTGAACCAGAAGCCGTCGTCACCAGTAGAAACTGAATAAGCTTACAAGGTTAGGTTGGGGCTATGCCTGTTATGGGCGTGCAAGCCTACTTCCGAAGTCGGATTGCATTGTACGGATTGGTTTCTACTAATTTCAATTGAAGTTATTTAAAAAAGAGGTACCTTAAATCAGCTGGTGATATGTAGGTGTGCTCCATGCGTCAAGAGTAATTGGGGCCTCTATTGCTTGCGTCAGCGCACGTGGTAGATTGTTGCTCGAATTGTGGCTGAGTCAGTGGGGCCACCTAAGAAACAACTCGATCCTGTCGCAGGATCGTGGTGCCACGTGTACAACATAAATTGCATGGTGCCACGCGTACGACGTAGATTGCGAGACGATAGAGTATTAGTTACTCCCTCCAATTAATGGGGTTGTGTGCAACATCATTAATTGATTAAACGTAGACCTGTGCGGTTTCCTTGGGAACCGTCGTCTCTTCGTTTCCCATAAGGTATTCAATGCCCACATCTAATACTGACGCGCCTATTTGGTGAGCCCCTTCTTCTATATCATGGCGTTCCTTCACCTTTGTAGGCATTATCTTCTACGAAGTGTGCTCTTCAGATACTCTTACTCAAAGGATATGTTTTGGGTTTTCCAAAGGCTGAAGAAAGATCTCATCCACTTGAGTCTTCAAATGTTCTGACATTTGCACCGATGAGTCTTGATAAGACTTGTTATTATGCATGGTCGCTCATTCTGGGTGAGCGTCAGATTGGCTCACTGAACTTGTAAAGTACAAACTTCCCCTCAAGGAACGAGTATGTCGTTTATGAGCTGGTGCTCTGTCGGTGCTTCGAACCGCATAAATTCTTCGATAACACAGTAGCTAACTTCAAAGGGGTTGGTTTACTCCTTCTTTAGCTAGCCTTGACACGTTGCGTTGCGCTGGAACTCGGAGTTGCAAGGCGGAGTGAAGTTGGACATGGCCTGTCGGAGGGGCCATTGACTCCCAGACGCCCTTCTAATCCCTCAATGAGAGGGTGCATTCGATTTGTTTCAACTGATACTTGTCTCGAATTCGTCTGGTTGGGCGGATCGAGCATGTGAGTTGGCTGTAGCTTCGGCCGGCGTGTCGCGGGGCCTCCGATT